>JAAMPD010000496.1:0-49130 GCA_025266255.1 Trissolcus basalis | reverse complement strand
ATCTCATATTTATGCTCAGCACGATTTACTATTTGAAAAATGTATATTCATAATATGATGATATACACTGCGGAAATAACTCTAACAATGCATACTTGATAATTCACTTTTCTATTAAACGACCGAAATAATTATACACAAGCTATAAAAATCGTTTTTTTTTGTCTTGCAATTTTTTTGTGCCTGTGTAGTCTATCCCTTGTGACTCTTTCGTTATATCACTATCACTATCGCTCAATGAAGCTTTCTTCGTCAAAAATTGGAAAAATATTCTACCTTCTAAGATTTCAATTTGTATTTTGTTTACGATACATTGATATATCTTTTCATAAATCACGTTTAATTTTCTTTTTTTATTAATATACCGAAATATTTCTAACTATATCCAATTATCAATAATCATTTTTCAATATTCAGCCTATCGGTTTTCATAAAAATATAATCAATTTAAAAGATTTTTCATTTTATGATAAATTTTTTTAGATTCATTTTTTTTTTTGTTTTCGTTACTAATAAAATATTTTCCAATCTGGCCATAATATTTATATGCTCTATGAACACAAGTTAACAGACATTTATGTACCATAGTTTATAGTTCAAGGTTCAATTACATTTTGAAAGGTTCAAGCAGGGTGAGAAGTTTGTTTTTCAAAGAGATGATAAAAGTTGATAAAAAACGACAAGTTTCACTTTCCATGAAAGATAATACTGCCTGTTGTTGAAAATGTGTTGCAAAAAGTATTGCTTTCCTTTTTGTTTCGAATACAACAAGTAGTCATAATTCACGAAGTTGGGTGAAAGATGAAACAATTGTGTCCCAACTTTTACTTGTAGAGTTCAAAAAATTGTTAATACTTTGTTTCTCTACTTCAGGAGATTTTTGAAGACAAACTTCGAAATTGAAATGACTTATTTCCAAGAGTAGAAAGCGAGAAATCTAATTTAATAGTACGATATAAGTGTATAAAATTTTGAATTTGTTTTGTTTTTTTTTTCTTAATAAACAAATTATTTGGCACCTAATCATTGGATATATTCAAGTCACGCTTGCATAGACGACTTCTAGTTGGAAAAAGAACCGTCTAAAAACCCGCGTTTATGTTGTCAGCACTGGAACTCACTGCGACAGGTGTACCAATCCTTGGAACCACACTCATTTGTGCCTCCTCGGTGTCACCCGCTCTCACACTCGTAGCTTTTATTAGAAGAAAGACTTAATGCATAAAACTCTAAAAGATTATCTCAAATGTTTATTTTCAAAAAACGCCTAACTAGGTACATGCGAAAAAACACCGAACAATATGAAAAAACAGGTATCTCGTCTTTTGCTTCTCACTTTATCGTTCCACGCGCTTTCGTCATTCCCTATTTTCCTCCCTCGTCGTTTTCCGCGCGAACATTACATCTCAATTTTTATTTCTCAATTTTTTGTTTCCTCTTTTGTATCATCTTTTTTCATTATTTTTTCTTTTTTCACTTTTTTTTTGTTTAAACTCATCGAGCCTTCGTTCGACTCTCGCATGATTTTTAGCTACTAAACAAATTCGTCGTCGCGCAACGAATCAAACGCCGCGACAATCAACGCCACCTGGCGGCGTGCCTTAGACAATTACGGGACAATTTGGTCTGTTAGCTAATGCGCATGTCGCGGTTATTCGAACAATTCGATTTCTAAATTTTTTTTTTCGTCGCGGTCCCGCTGCCTCGACCGTTACAATTCATTTTCTATTTGCACTTGACAGCGGCTCGAGGGAGCGGGCCCGTCTATAAGAGTCGCGCTCTCAATTTCTTCTAATTCGCCATTCGGATTACAAATAACACGCATGTTGATCTCGACGTTTGCGAACTTGCCAGGAGGCCTGCACGGGGTCCAACCTTCAACGAGTCCTGTTCCCTCTTATCATAATTAATTAATTAATCCTCACTTCCCAGGAGTCCAATGGCAATAATTTAATAAATAATTTTCTCGTCCTTTTTTTCACAGGGTTGCTCTTCTGCGTTTCAGATGAACTAATTACAGGGAGGGTATGATTGGACTCCTAACAAGTTGACACAATGGACACAGGCCTTATCACAAGTTGGTTAATAAACACAGTTATTTAATGTCTGTAGGACTCCCGACAAGTTCGGCGGCATAAAAATTGGAGAAAATCGAAGATAATCGTAAAAGTTGCATAATTTTTTTTGTTGCTCTGACTTGTCATTGAATAATGATTAATTCATTGAGATCCACGTAAGTATGCACGTGTCCGAAAGTTTTCACTATTTCGCGTGTCGTGCGAACGCACCCATGGTCTGAGTGTGTCTAGTGTACAAAACGTTCATCTAAGCGTATATAGAAATACATATTTAACACTAATAGTGATTATTTAGAAAAAACAGAATGGTACAAAAGATTGTAGGAGCAAATTGGCTAACGAGCGAATATCTTTAGCGCGCGACGCTATTGCTCGTCAATCGCTTATCCTAAATATTCATATATTTATAACTATATATATTGATATATATAACGCATCTATATATACCCATATATATAACTTCTTTTGTCTTCAATATGTTGATACGATTCTATCGCTAAGAATAATTCAATAAAACAGGTCATCGCTTTTATTTTTCCACTCTTGCGTTTTACAATCGATTATAAAACCTGCTTTGCTCGTCCTTCCCTTCGCTTGACATCGTCGCTTATTCATCCCCCCGAAATATTCTGACTCGAATTTGTTGTACACACGTTCACACAAAAACAGTGAAATCGTTAATCTCGATGTTTTACTTCTTTTGTAAATCTTTTTTTTTTTTGTTGCTTATTAGAGGTCGGTAATTAATGTACCTTATATTCAATAGATATATGAACGTGTTTGTGTGTATTCTTTGTGTGTCTATTATTATATGTGTCGAGAGTCTTTTCATTCCGAACTTATTATCTGTTGTCCAAAACAAACGACGAAAGGAATATTCGAGAGCCTTGGAAAATCAGCAACCTCGTTTTCGGTTTTCGCCTGAATTTTACTCTACCAATTGCAATTTCACTTGCAGAAAATTGTCATGCACAAACGTGGTTGCTGATTTCTCGCGTCGACTGAAAATTGATCAGCAGTACAACGCTAGTTGAAAAACACAAAACGGAGATTACATTTATAGGGACCGGGGAACTGGACGGGGCCCCGCTGACGAGCACGCCTGAACAATTTGGGCATCCGGTCCAAGGGTCCCCCAAGTCCCTGAGGATTGCACTATTCCCAGCTGCATTTTGTTTTCGACTTATTCAAACGATTCGTCTAAAACTTAAATCTTAACCGTAACACTTCTCGCCCGGATCTGTTCTTAGGTTTTGTTGTTGTTCCATCTTTATTAATACAAAGGAAAAAAAAAAGTCAAAATACGCACACACCAATTAGTTAGTGAAATCGTCGATTTGCCGTCGAGACACACGACGATTTTCAATCGAATTGAAAACTCATCATTCATTTTGACTTCAAACTTGTTAAACATTTCAATTATCAACTTTGCAATCATAAATAATTTACTTTCTTATTAGATGTCTTTTGGATAACGTTTTTTTTTAACTAAGACCAACTTGCTCCATCAGGTACTTACTCCGTCAGATAAAAATCGATCTGCCTACGAGATGTTTTCGTATAAATTTATTTGTTTTAATTTGTTTTTCTTCTTTTTCTTCTCATTTTTCGATTTTTATACGACGGAATAGTATTTTGGCTGAAGTGCCAAGTGGAAACAATCGTGTGTCTCTTTGGTACATGGAGATCTCAATAATGACAAACGGTCAATCGAGTCGCAAAGATTAGAGGAAGGAATATGGGCCAGAACCGCGGGTCCCTCTGACGAATGCGAACGCGAAAAAAGCTCCTCCGCCACGGCCAATGAATCGCGGTAAGCTACACAAGTCTCAAAAAGATATTACAAACTACTAGGTGCTAAAGGTCCTCTCGCCCGTCGTCACAAAAAACTGATCCTTAAACGTTACGAATAAAAGTAGATATAAAAATTACCGATTCCGTAAATATTGCTATAAAATATGCACTAGGTGCGACCTCTGAAGGATTTAAAAAACAACAACTATACACGTTGAAAAATGTACAAAAACACATCGACACGACGAAATGCCCATATTCGCACTTTCCTCAGCGGTTATTGACATACTCGCGCAAGATAAAACGAATCCCCATATCCGGTTTTTCTTTTGACTAACCTAGTAGTTTACAACGGTGATTAAGATTAATTGCTGAACCATTACGAATTTTTCATAATCGATCGATTCGTTTACTAAAATAAAACAAAACGTAGATGTATGAGGGAAACGGAGTTCGGTATACAATTCGGGATATACGTCGTACAGTTTCCATTTTTTTTGTTTATATATAAAAATAGAAAAAAACAAATCAAACAAAAATAAAAATCTGCATCGAAGAAAATAAAACATTGTATAGTCACAATCGACGGTTAGTACGCCTCTAAAACGCTACCCAAGTTTTCTTCTGTCGCGGGGAAATCGCAGCGCCCTTTCAGATCCAAATGACGAATCTTTGAAAGTCTTAATTTCACTGGTTCTCGTTTATTTTTTCTTTCACTTTTCTTTTCAAAAGGGAATTTGGTTTTCTTGAGGAACCGGCCGGGGCACCGCGATTTCTCGAGATTAATTCAAAGTAGAGATTAAAAAAAACGAGTCAGTAGCGGTTGGTTATTAATCACTATTCCTTTGTGGTTGTATACACAATAACGTTTGTTATAAAAAATAAAAAATATTGCATCTAGTTAATCGGAAACATCAGTACATCTGTGGGTGAGCAGAAGTACATACCTCGCGCGCAAGCGTCGCCATGTTTACTCGCGACGATTTTGTTTTTTCAACTCTTTTTTTTTAATTTTTTCTTTATTTTTGCTCTTTCTCTTTAAATTACTTCTAGGCGGGTGTACGAGTAGGAAGTACGCACATACACGCGCGTATCATCACAAATTGCTGACTGTCTGGCTCGTTACTTGCGATTTTCGGCGCTGGGCCGAGCGCGCTCGACTTTATATTAGTACACTGATCATGTGAAATTGCAGTGAAACCCCGTTCGGATAGACACATCTGTCAAAAACAATTATCTTCAGTCGAAAAAATTTTTTATTAATTTTTCTTTTATTTTAAATATTATAAAAACACTCCCAAACACAAAAAGACATCAAAAAAGACAATTTCATCAAAAAACCTGTTTTTTTTCACTTTTCAATTTCATATAACTAATTTGAGTGGGATCAACTGACCAATGGGAAACTCTTTTTGTTTTTATAAAAACGTGTACAAAAGAAGATGTAAAAATTGTATAGAAAGTATAAAAAAATGTTTTTTTTCTTTTTTTTTGTAAGATGTAAAAATGAAACTAAAGAATGTTGTCGAGGTGTCAGGTTTCAAATTTGTAATTGAAAATTTGTTAAACTAAAACCTCGAGAACCGATGGGATGTTTTTTTGTAGCCGAACTTGTAGTCTCATTGGTCACGATTGATCTCACTCGTCTTAAATTATTGCTTATTTTACAACATTAAATTAACGCTAAAAAAATCAGTGTACATGGGCGTGGATTAACACAAAAATTGCACAGGGTTGAAAGGACTCGAGCGTGTTCGGCGTCGCGACTTCGGCTTGCCCTTCGACATAATGTCTTTGTTCAAAAAATCAACGACTGACAAAACAAGGTGACGAAAACAAAAAGCGCTCTAAGCCACGTGATTCATCGTCGGTTTGTCGTATTGTCTCTACGAAACTGCCCTCGCTAAATCTCAAGTGTTCTCTATCTCTCGCACTTTCTCTCAATTATTTTGCGATTCTCCCTCTCTTGCTTGTATTTTTTTTACTTTTTTTAAATATTTTTTTTTGTTCACCACCGCAGGCACGCATCAATCACTCTCGCATTCAGAACTAATCGTAAGATATTTAGACAAGAATATAACAGCAGTATAAAAAACTTTTCAACACTGAAAAATACAAATCTATCATAAATGACTACAATTGTTACTCTTTTTTTTTTTTCTTCTCTCGTCTCATTTTTTTTTCTTCGCGTGTACATAAAACTTTTTTTTTCATCTCATTTTTTTGCTTCATTTTTGTCCCTTAATTACACATTCAATAAATCGAACGACAGAGTTCGCTTGAATCTTGGCAACACGACGTGATGTTGCCGATCGAATGATCATTATTATCATTGTTTTTTTTGCCAACATGTGTGTACGTGTATGTGTGTGTAGGTGTGTGTTTGTGTGTGACATTGAGTGATCCAGTTTGAAAAGTTAATATCATCGTCAGATCCTCCCGTGGTCGCGACTCGTTCGCGTCATTGACACGTGATCGTTTCCAATTGGTCGAGCGCCCGCACACTGATTGGATACTTGAATTCATCATACATACATATATATATAATAAATATATATATTGTGGCGTGAGTGCATTGCTTTCTCTCGTGCTCATAGCCTCCCACCATCATCCCCGGTCTTCCACTCTTCGTCGTCATTTTGTTCATTTTTTTTAAGTTTCTCGTTTGTACAAAAATAAATCAAAAGATGTATAACCACTAGCAATTTGGTACAAAAAAATATATCGTTAATCTCTTACAAAAATGTATACATTCTTATAAAAATCAGCGTCTGTTTGATATACACTTCGTGCTTGAAAATACTATTTCGTTGCTGAAACGATCGTAAATTTGTTGTCGTTCGCTTATTCCTCATCTTCTGCTTCATTTTGCCGCCTCGCTTTTATTCCAGTGTCCCCGTGTCTTATCCACTTGTCGTACCGCCAAGTTTTCTTTGTGTTACTTTTTTCTGTTTTTTTTTTTGTTCTTTATTTTTGCTCTCAAAGTTTAGAAAAGCTTCTGTAGAAAAAACCGAACGTTGTACTTCCGCTTCCGAACATGTAAAAAAGTTATTCAAGCATCAACTGGATCAATCACGTTCGTCAGATCCTCCGCACTGGGGAACAGTCATAAACCCCATCGAGATTTCGCGAAAACACAAATTCACGAGATTGCACTAGTCCAGAAAATTTCCACCATTTTTTCCCCTATGTCCATTAATTTTTTGGTGTATAATATATATGTATTTTTTATGTGTGACATCTATTGGGTATACGCGCAAGTGTAACTGTTTGTGTAAACACGAATTGTGTGCATCATTATGTGTACCGTCTATCGTTCGGGTGTGCTGCTGTATGGGTGGGCCTTTAAATTTCATATAGTTTTGTGTGAGTGTGTCATGCACGTGTAACATGTAACGAGAGTAATAGAAACCGGTTTGCAATTGAGCCGGCACTCAATATTAAAAATTAGAAAAATTTCACTAGAAAAATCCAGTCGCCGGTCCACGTCAAAGTCGCGGTCAAGTGATTGAATATATACAATAATATATATAGACAGGACGGTCCGTTTCCCGGGGAACACGGAACGCTTCTCCCTCGGATTCGTTTTTTTTATCATTTTCCCTCTCCCTTATTCCGATTACTGATTGTCAGCCAATCAACCGAATTCTAATGCCTCGCGCAACCAACTTCACGTCCAACCCGACCACTGGTTGCAGCGGTATGAAGTTAGCTACAAAATGGTTCCCGCGCGACTGCTACTTGCTAATTTTCATATTATAAGTCGGCAACGATCAAGGTCTTAGAATCTGAAAGTGTTGAATTACAATTGTTTTGGCTAAGTAATCTGAAGTTAGCTGCTATTCTTAACTATCTTTCATTTTCTCAGGATTGTGAAATCAGCTGAAGTTGTCTAGGGACAAAAATCGTCTTGGGCTAAGATCGGAACGGAACGGAGGTGAAGTTGGCTGCGGGTACGCTTGATGAAGTGAAGGTGTGCGCGAAAACGAGAAACCACGAGCGTCGTCGGGAACGGGACCACCTGCGACATATACGTTGACTTTTATTCATGAATTCATTAATATATATATTTGTATATAGATAGATAATTGATTTAGATAAATTGGTACCTAGATAAAGTTTCATCTACCATTATATCCATCGAGTGGCGTATATTCGCACGCGCGCGTTTTAACGATTATGCATGCACGTTTTGTGTGTGTAAATTGAATTTGAATTAAAATCTTCATCTGCTCGTGTGTGCCGTATTTAAAATCGTCGGCCAACATTGAAGTCGCCGTGTCTCGCAACGCCCCCTGATGGCCGAAGGTTATTGTCGAAAGTGGCGCCCTCTGGCCGTCGCGAATTGAGTTAGCGTGTCCGTAATCGCTGTCTCGAATTTTTGGCTTGAGAGACACGGCCCGCAGCGGAATTGCACTAGCTAATGCTCGGTCATCACACACGGCTCGTCTCTTAATTGAAATTTGAATGTTCGATATAAGAATTTGTTGTTCTGTCTTTCGTGTCTTTCTAACAAAGAGCGAGCGCGTATTGAAAAATGAACTATGCGTGAGCCAAGGACTTAAGGAAATTTTTTTCGTATATTCCCACATTTTTGGTTACTAATCACCCACCTTTTGATTGGCCGAACAGCCTGGGAGTCGCGCCACCTGGCGGAACGCGCGCGTGGGGTCGCGGATCGCGCCTTAAAAAATTGACTAAACGCACGTTCGCCCGGGCCGACCCCCTTGTTCGGCACGAAATTGAGAAACATTCGCTCCTAATGCGCATGCTTGTCCCCTCCCTTTTTTTTCAGACGCGGTACCTAAGCGCCGCCTAACGCTACGGCGGCAAGTTATATACAAAAAGGAGACCAAAAAAATAAAGATATATATTTATATATTATGTATGTCCAATGTATGTCGTGTCTTCATATATATATTCTCGTAATTTGTATATTTATTTATATATATGCAGAGATTCTTTTACTTCGTCGCGCGCACAGGTGTCGCCTCCATCGCTTTCTGTGTCTGTGTGTTAATGTGTTATAACTTCCTTCAAACGTTTAACCCTCCCCTGCCCGCGATTCAAATTAATCTATCTCTGTTCCTATTTACTTATTTTAGTTCAATCGATTGCTGAATTCGTCGCAGATGGCGCGACGCTGGGCAGACGAGGGTTAACTCCGAAACAGACTAAACCTGCGAACTTGTTTGTTTGTATCTTCATCATTGTCTCGCCCTAATTGTAAATTGAACTACGCGAATGCATCATTGAAATTTGATTATATACACCGAGAGAAGAAATTGTGCTTAAGAGCGCGCAGACTCAAAAACGCTGCTAGCAGGGCCAGGGAGCAGTGGAGCATCTAAAACTTGTTACTTTTTTTTGTTCTTTTCTTATTTTCCATTATTTCTTGTTTCATTGTTGCTGTTACTGTTTGGAGTTTTGTATTAATTACACGGATAAAGAACGTGTTTTCGCGTTCCTCGTTGCGTCTCGCTGTGAAAGAAAAGAAAATTGAGACATTGGTGTCAAAGGGCATGCAAAGTATACAGAGAGTCAAACTCGGAAAAGAGAAAAAACAAAAGTCCACAAAACTACAATTTAATGCAAAGAAAAAAATATACATTCTCCTGTCTTAAACTTATCTTTGTTGTGTTTTTGGTTTTGCATACAAAAAAAGTTCGATTGCGATTAATAATAGAAACGTGAGGATCGCGTTTAAAAGATAGAGCAATGTACAATTTCATTATAAATTTCACGACGAAGTATACAAAAGTTTGCTATTCGTAATACTTGGCAGGACTGTAACGTAAAAAAATATTTTGCAATGTCGTAAAATAAAAATTCATCTCGAGTGTTAAATTACTTATTCAATCGTCTTAAATAAACTCTCAATTTATCGTGTTGTTTTCTATTTAGAAAATATTATTAGGATTCTTTTGCACGTTTAGTCTTTGCTTGTTTTTTTCTTAAAAAGAATATAAAACAATACGCATGCAATTTTGCAGAAAAGCATAATCGTTGCTTGTTCATAGAGATTAGAAAAAAAATCACAAATTTCATTGAATCCATCAAAGTTGGAGAAAAAATCAAGCAATGTACAAATTGATTGTTGCGCAGACGCAGATAAGAAAAAAAACAAAAGGTAAAACAACTAGAAACGCGTATCAATAAAAAATGAGGTAAAAAGTAGTAACTCAAGTCATAAAGGGGTATGCAGAGGTTGAAGTTATCAAACAAAATAAAAAAATAGGGTTTCCGGGTTAGCGCAGTCTAACTACAAAAGTGTAACTGTACACGGGAAATTTCATCGATGGTGACGCCAGTTGGAGGCGTCGATTAACAAATCTACAAATACGAATACAATTAAAACATTGGTATACAAAAGAGAGGAAAGGGAAACCAAAACTAGAAATACTTAGGATATAATCTATAAATAGGAAATTAAGGGAGAAAGCATGTGTGTTGTAGGAGACTAAACGAGAGAAGGCGAAAATGCGAAATCGGCCTTCTTTGTCCGCTCTGTCGGGGGTACGTGTATGAGTCTCTGTGTATGTGTCCTTGTGTGTGGATTTAACCATTAAAGATCCTTAAGTGCTAGAAACTGTGATACAGATAATTGTTCTAATACACAGCGGTAAAGCGTGGACTTTCCATTTATCGATAAACATTGAATTTCTGTTAGTTCTCGCTCTCGCCATCTCACTTTCTCTCTCTCATATTCTCTCCGAGCCACCCTTTCGATTGGCTAGCATAGCGCCACCTGGCGAGCTCTCGCAACGAGTCCCCCCTCTCGGCCCCTCGGTCCCCGCGTGCGGGGTGGGGGAGGGACGGGCCGCGACAAGAAAACAACGTAATCGAGCCTCTTCTTTTCTAATGCAGATGTCGCTGCCGACGATCCTCTTGATATCACCTTCTCCTATCTTTTTCTTCGTTATTAATTTTTTTTTATCTCTTTATACAAACATATGTACCTTTCAATACATATGTTTATATAGCAATTTATTTATGTAGTAGAGAGATAGCGACGATCGGGGTAATAGTAATAGCGGATAATAGTCGTTTATAGTAGTGGTTATAGTGGTTATAGTAGTAGTTATAACGGGGTACTGCGGTACCCCTAAATGGGTTTATGTCTGCTGTTGTAGAGCTGGTGTTGGGGGTATGTCGGGGCGTTTGGGTGGGGGGTTTAAGAAGAGGCTTCGGTCATCTGTTTCGTTTGCAGGTTGAGAGTTCAAGTTAATTAGCTAGGGCCGCGAGAATAGTTTCGGGCGTCGCTGCTGCAACTAACACCAGCGGAAAGGCACGGTGCGCGGCCGATCCGCGCCTTCCTTCACCAGCGGCTTGTGGAACTCCCGTCCCGGCCGGGCGTGGATCGTCGCCCAGCAATGCTCACAATAGTACTGAAAAAAAAAGAGAGACTCACTTTAATATCCTCTCCCATCTTTCAATTTCCAGTTCTATGTTCATTTTTGTTTTCGTTTTTTCTCATAAATCATCTCTTTACCTGCAGACAGGTAACGTTGGCGCAGAAGAAGGGAGCGAATTTTCCACCGCAACGCTGGCCCTGACACTCATCGCACATTTGATCGTCAAGGACATAGGGTTTGACTTCAACCTGCAACGAATATTCATAACGTCAAAAACAAGCTTCCGTATAAATTATGATTCATATTTATAACTTGTAATTTCCAGAGATTGCAATTCAGAAATATGAAAATGTCAAGATTGTAATGTATAGAGAATGGAAAGAGAAAATTGCACATACCCTTTTATCGATGTCACCATGCTGTAGTTGAACAAATCGCGCAGAGATGGCGGCGATGTAGCTCTGTTGATTGCTGAAAGCAACTCGGCCGGCGCCCTTGGGGTATTTAAGTTCCGGGTCGGTGTCGATGCCGGCGTAGCAGACGCCGCCATACAACCGGTCCATGATCATCGCGAGCTCGACGGCCTTGAGTGGTCGCGGCACGCCGCCGACGAACACCGTTTTGCGCGGGTCCAGAGGCATCGACGCATCGTACACGAAGTCCGCGTCGCTCAGGCGCCACGGCCGGATCTGCACCGGCTTGTCCTTGGTCGTTGGCGAGCTCACGCACAGGTACAACTTATCATCGTCCTGAATGCATGCATCGATAAGCTGCTGGACTGATGTTTCATCCTAAAAGAAATCAAGTTTCAATTAACAGTTCAACTATAAACGAAATTTGTTTTACATTTTGATCTTTGTTGAAATTGTTAATTGATGAAATTTTTAATTAGATAGAAATTTGAATTATTGACAATTTTTTTATAACAAATTGAGGAGGTTTCAGATTTAAACGTTTTTTTTTTCAGAAAATTTTCAAAGGAATGGAATGAAATTGGCTGTCTCTTCTTTTATTTTCAAATTCAATTGCTGAAGTGTTTGGGGAAAAAAAATAAAAGCTTGGTAAATACTTGAAACAGTAGAAAAGCGTAGCCTTTTGGTGGAAAGTAGGATTTGCTTTCAGCTTTGTGTGGCCAGTCTACCACCAAGGGTCCGAACCGACGAAAACTAGCTGTTATTTCATCTGGAAAGGGAATGAGTACCATTATTAATTATTTATTCATTTTCATTTTATATAAAAATGTCACAATTCAATGAATAAATATCGCCTTTTTAATGTTTATCTTAATTTTCAATTTCAATTGTTCATTTTTTCATTTATAATTCAATATGTCAAAATTTGTCGTTTTTTATATTTGAAAATTGTTGCAATTTCAAATTATTGAGGTAAGAAATTCATTATTCTTTCAATACTAACAAATGTTTTATTCATTTTTTTTTTCAATTCTCTTTACCTTTATCAATTTCTTCATTCGTGGAATTGAATATTAGATATTTTTAAATTTGCAAAGTAACAAAAATAACAAACTTGCTTTTCTTTCAGTGTTTATAACTGTTTGTTTCATATGGTTTGTTCAATTGTTTTTACCTTCATCAATATCTGGTGGTAATCCTCCGACAAAGACTTTCCTGGAAAAGCGTTCGCCGGCTTCGCTGCCCTGGCTGTGAGGACTGCTTCGACTAGGGGATGAAAGTGGAGCAGCCTGCTGGGCTGCCATACCGCCACCGACGCCAACTCCAACGCCGACAACACCGCCGACACCGACTCCAACACCATCGAGCTGACCAGGAGCACTCGGATCTTCCAACAACGCACTTCCCTGCTCGTCTAGGCCTGAGAAGAACGGTGATTTGCCTGTAAACATAAACACAACTCAGTAAATCCATTTTTTTAACTCCAAAACAATATGTAAATAGAAATAAAAAATTGCAGCAAGAAAAAAAAGAAAACGATTGTAAACATTGTATAGGTTAATTTTCAATAACAATGGTTCCTGTTTGTTTGACAACAACAAAAAAAATGTAAAATTTCCAAGAATTGTTTAACGTGAAGAAATGTGTGTTGGCATTTTGTGAAATATTATTAACGGATAAAAAATAAAATAAATTATGAAACATGACGGATGTATGTTGTCGGTTTTTGTTTATAAATTTTTCATCATTTTCCACGAATCACAACTCACTGCTCAGCAATGTCCGGAACGGCACTCTTCGCACGTAAAAAGTCGTCATTATGCCTTTTTCAACTTTCAACGAAAACCCGAAGACACAACTTTTCACGCGTCTGAAATTCGCTTCCTTCACCGTACCGTCGCAACACGAGACTGTCAATTATTCAGCCCTGCCGATTAACAACGAAACAACTCGAAACAAAAAACAAGCGGCTATCGCAATCAATTTGACAGTCGACGAGCGCGTGAGTTGAGAGAAGCCTCGAAGTGAGAGAGACAGAAACAAAACATTCTCGGAAGTTTTCGAATTACTGCTTACGTATGAACACATTCAAATGTTTCGTCGAATCGTTTGTTGATAAACAACCGAACAACAATGTCAAACTATTTAAAAACAATAACAATTCAAATCGGTTTCTAATTTTCAACAAAAAATCTTACTTCAATCAAACAATTTCAAATTTCCCGAGACCCTAACCTAACTTTTGACGTCGATTCTGAGAAGCCGAGTTTCAGGTAAAAACAAAGCTGAAAAACATCGAGACTGGAAAACAAAATAAATAGGAAGCGGAAAAAAACATAATAGATGAAAATTGGTTAGATTAGTTTGGATGAAAAAAAAAACTTACAAAGTAGGAGCATTTCGGACGATGGGAAAAAGCGGCGATTAAAATAGGCGCAAGCGAACAGAGCTTGGTAATTACGTGGAGAAGAATGGACAATTAGTTGAACATTGAATGGCCTAAAAATTGGTCGAGGCATGCAGACAACACGTGCGTTTGGGGGTAAGTCAAAGCTCGGTGGAGAGAGAAGAGTGCACGATCGGATCAATATACAGGTAGCCGAGCTCGGCTTTTCTTTTGCACCGAGAGGAAAATTTATTTTCTACCTGCGTTTTACGCCGCGCAAAAGGAAAAGAAACGGAAATGAATAACAAATGTTTATGCGAACCGGCGCGTATAAATTGAAAAGAAAAAAAAAACATTTGATTTTTATTACAAAAATATAACACTTTTATTGCCACATCCTGACAATTTTATATGCAGCTTTATATGAAAAATGCAAAAAAAAAATCATCCTCTTAAATTTCTATAAACATAGAAAAACCATACTTTTCGTGCCAATTGTACAAGTAATTAACGATTCATTAATGGGAACATAAAAGTTCACTTTTTATGGTAGTTGTAAAATTTATCTCAAGCAACAAATTTATTTAAAACTGTAAATAACAAACAATAAACGATGAGGCACAAATTAGGCAGAAGAATGTTTGTAATACTGCTCGATTGTTTGCAGGTGGTGCATAACTTCGAAACGGAAACAGATTGGATCGTTCGTCCCGAGGCACGTCTAATCCCAACGATGCAACCGGCGAAGGACCATTGAAATAATTTTGCAAGACGAATGCGAAAACGAAGCGTCTTAACTGTAATTTAATCAACGTCTCAATCTATCGGGGATGCACAGGGGCATTATCTGCACGTTCCAACGAAACTCGTAGCTTGACCCGCAGCACCGGTGCGAGCAGCTACGAAGAAGATCGCGCAAGCTACTCGTCAACGTCGCAGGGATTAATGGATTCGCGTCTTGCCTCTGCCCTTCCTCAGAGGGAGAAATAAATCGTAGCAGTTCTACGTGATTCGACGAACAATGTCGAGATGTACGGGATATCCATGCTGCGGAGGCTCGATTTTCGGCAGCCAAATAGGTGAAAGGGGAATGAACTCTGGTCGTTTCCGGAGATCCGAGAGGGAGACGAAGACGTCGCGTAACTAATTCCCCGAGACTTTTATCTTTATTACCCAGTGACTTTCGACCCTTGGCACTTTTATCTGCGAGGGACCAATAAGTCCATTACACGCTCTTCGAGTTAATTAGTGTCAGAATCGTAATCCGATTGAGGGCGAATGTTTGTTTTCGTTCAGATTGCGGTGGGGCAGGTCATTTTTCGAGATTCTATCGCGGCTAAACGCTTCTTTTCTTCATCTTCATTTTAATATTTCTTTTATATTCGTTTCAGGTTCGGACGGTGCTACCTGAATGGACGTGGGAAAGTTGAAAGAAAGCGACAAGGAGGAACGCCTATAAAAATATGCATTGTTTTTTCAAAGGGACTGGCGTTATCAATGAGAGAACGCACTCGCTGAAATTCAAGGCGGGAATTAATTTCCATCCATTACACTGATCATTAAGATTTAGTGTTTCGTTTAAAGCAAACATCCAAGGCAGATGTACGAAATTCGGAATGGAAAATTCCCTCGCTTCCTTGAGAGATGTGATATCCCCGTAGTCGAATTAAGTTGATTGCAAATTTTCGTTCATTATTTATAAACGTTGCGTCGCGAAAGTTTCTTTAGCTGGTTTCCATCAGATGTGTACTAAACTTTGCGATGCTGAAATTCAACATCATACTCGTCGTTAATTGTGACGTTCGAATAAGTTTAAAAATATGAAAATCATTGAACCAAAATAAAATCGACGATTCAAAATAGATGCAACTATTTCAAAAGCGTATCAATAAATTTTGTGATCGTCATTTCGATAGTGCCACGTTAGCCATCAACGCGTCACAATTAAGTGTCCCTATTTAAAACCAAATCGATAACAATAAGTTATAAGAGAAGGGGGGCTTTAAAAATTTGTTCCACTTCCGAGCGATAAATTAATCATGCTAATAAACCAAACAATCTAACTGACGTGGTTGCTAACAATCTTTTGATTGGATTTTGAAAACGTCGTCTGACCCACATTGGGTGTTCATAAATTTATCAACGCCAGATTAAGACAGTATGTCGCGCAATTTTTCGCACGAAGAATAACAAACGTTTTCATCTGGACCAGAACGGTGGAAACGGAGACGGAAGATCGACCCGTAGGTGGAATATTGTGATATCGATGCGAGGGGGAGTGCGAGGATCGACGCCGGGGAGAATCGAACGCGCATGTGCCTGCAATGTGTCAGGCCAAAAGGCACATGGACCTTTTACCCCCCTGAATTATGCGCGATAGCCTCCGCCCCTTCGAGCGAATCTTCCCACTTTTACCCTGTTTATAAATAACGATCCTGGGGCAAGGAAACTCGGCCGGAAAAATGTGCCAAATTTATGTATCGCGCCAGCTGATACTTTTGGCCCCAAACATATGCACGCCGCATTTAACGGAATTAATCGGCGGGAATGATGGGCACAGATCAGTGGACATGATGGGTTAGAGATAAACAGAGATGATGATGCTGCGATCGCCAATCGGAATTGCAAGTTATGGAAATGTAATCTTCGGATGTATCACGACTTCGGAGGCCAGCCGAAAACCCATCCTTAGATCTCGAAATGCGATTTGTCATGCAAGGATTTAATAAGGAAATCCTTATCGCTGATCAAACAGATGACTGCAATTATGCCATCAATTAAAGTTAAATTAAGTTACGAGCGCGATTTTGACGGGCGCCTTTTCAGTTTAATTATACGGATTGAATTACAAGTCAAGGGGTTATTCGGCCGGTGTCCAAGTCAACACATGCTTCAATCATATGGTGTTTGTTTACATGGGCTTGAAAATATAAAGAGAAAAAACACAAAATTGTCGGAGCTGATTTATTTTGATATGTCGTCGAATTTCCATAGTTTGAGAACATTTTGAATAGTTGGGAGTTCACATTTTCGTACCACAAAAAGCCTCCAGGCAATTTTAAGGCGATCGTATATAAGGATGATGACAAACGTAAAAATTGATTAGCTCAATTCATTAGATCAGTAATTAATTGAATTACATACGGCATTAAGTTATAGCAAAAGTGGAATACTGATGGCAGAGAGTTTAAATATTGAACGTCTTAATCCGACATCGTAAAACGGTCTTTATAATTGAAACGAATCGCCTTGTCTGCGACTTGAGACTCGAGTGACGAGACGCAATTAAAATTTTGAGCAAATTATTACTTTTTCAGCGCCGGATTAACAATTCACCGCTGAACTCGAAATGTGAGAGGACTATATAAGATGAGCCTGAGAATGTTTTGAAGAATAACATATCCAGAGTGACACATTTGTTAGAATCGACGACATGATCAAATAAACAGTTGACCGAAACATGTGAGATTTGAGATACAAACGACCCTGCGACCTAAAATTAAGCAACTTCTAAAATTAAAAAAAAAAAAAAAAAAAAGCCGTATAACTGAGAGCGGTCCTAAAATGAACACGACAAACGACTTTGGTAGATTAAAAACGCAGCGAACCGTCATTACCTGAAATTGCGTGACCCCAAATTAAACCGCGCCTAAAAAAAAGCCTCAGTCTAAGGGTGACTTTAATCAATACGATACTTGGAGTGTCACCGACAAAATGATACCGGAAAACGTACTCTCCGCCTCAGGTATAGACCCGACAGCTCGCGCGTAAACATGTTACGTTATGTTATTGCGAAAGATCGTCGCTCCTACAATGGCGCGACGCCCCAAACGCGAGCCGTACCCTTTTTTTTTGTGTCTTTTTTTTTTTAATCTCCGAGCTCGTGTCGGACGCGTGTTTCGCGCCCCAGCTCTCTCTATTTTTATGCCTCGTCTGACTTGGCGTATTTTGACGGCTCGAAATGCGTACGTCATTAGTTTCTAGTTATTACTTCTCTTAAATTTCGTCCCTGAAATTCAGCCTGACGGTTTCGTCACCTCGTAAAATTGCTGTCTTTGAAATTTGCTTTGAATTTATCATCCACAATTCCTTTGCGGATACACAAAAAGACAAACGTAAATCTTTCCCTACTGACGAATAAATAAATTTTACTCTTTCATATTATTTTTAATTCATTTTTCGGTGACTTTTTTATAATTACAATTTTGAAGGCGCCGACTCATTAGTGGAATCCGCGGGCAGTTAGAGAAGCTGCGGAAAAGCGACGAGTATAAATTTAAGGAAAACTTCAATTAAAATGTTACCGCAGAGGCGCGTTTCTGCGACGCGAGCGTCGTTCACTTCGTTTTCGCGGCAGGATGAAATGACGTCGTTGCAATGAGAGAAAAAAATTTGGACGTATGAAAAGAGAGACTGCGCGAGAGGGGGAAGAAAAAAAAGGAACAACTTTTTGGAGCAAGGCATCGGGAACTTTTCAAAAAAAGTGACAGAGGGCGCTGCGCGAGATGCATAATTGCGTAGCTTATTAGAGGCACCGAAAAGCTGATGTAAATTAACAAGCATGTGTCTCGAGAGACGGCGCGGTTCCATTACCTCCGGGCTCTGCACCAACCAGGTCCGTTTACGTTAACGTTATCATTATTATTACGTTTTTTCCGTTGCAAAAGTGGCATGATGAATGTAGTTATATCGCTTACGTGTGCACATGTTTTTGTCGTTAATTAGTCGGCTCGATTATAGTACGCCAATTATCAGGATTTGAGTTTTAATTGGCCCCGTCGCGTTGCGCCGGCCGAATAAAACATCGAGGCTGTCATTAACGGATTGATGAGTTTGACTTTCGTTATAAAAATTGGACCCTACGACAAAATTGATTGGCGAGCCTAGAACATAGAAACGGGGATCATCACGGGACCATTTTTCGTTCCAGATAGATAGCAGGCCTGAGATAAAACTCGCATGAAAATTTGCGTGCCCGAGAAAAATGTTTACTTTTTTTCCACAGTGCCCCGACGATTGCCTCTTTTCTGTTTGCCACGTCGAGAGATAAAGAAAGATAAAACGATTCTGCATGCCCCAGGTTTATGGCCGTGATAACGATGTCGTTTGTTGATTGTCAGATTAGAAAAGATAACCGAGGCATCATCGGTGGAATTTGTTTTCAAGGCAGCAACATCGTATACTTTTTTTGTTTTGTTGTACCGCCTCAATGAAAATGAAAACTGGAACGTTTTTTTCGTTCTGTTGTTCTTGTTCGAATAATGGGTTTTCTATTGAATCAAAGAGAGCGTGAAATTATCATTTTCGAGGTCTTTTAATTTCTCGCATTCAGAAGTCGCTTCCACGAGAATGAAAATTGATTTCAGAAGAAAAAAATCTCGCCGAGGAAGAAAGCAGAAAACCAACAATTACATAGTGTCATCGTTTGGATCGATAAATGAAACTCTGAGAATGTCCATGTTTGCTCAAGTGTCGAGGTCGAATCACTTTTCCTCCGCAGCGTTGTGGGGAGAGACGAGCGCGTGTGTGCACGTCAATATACGTAACATCATTATGCAACCATGCTGACACACACGTCACTACGCGTAAATTGCGATCACGCGTTTTCGAAAACAACACATTCTGCGATCATGCAATTTCCTACGGAACCTTTTTGTTTTTAATGAATATAAATTATATGGCCGAAAAACAAAATTGCCCCCATTTGTTTGTTTCTTTTTGAATTCACAATTTGCCAGCCAACAATTGACGCAAAATTGAAAATAAAATTAAAATTGATATCACGATTAAAATTTGCAAACGGTGGCGGAGTCGTAATGATGAAAAACTGGTTGGAAACAATGTTCAGGTGATCATAACGGTGTCCCCGGGGATCATTTTACAGGGACACTCGTATTTGCAAATTTATCCGCCGCCGATAAACGGAAACCGGCATTTTATTAGCGGTATAATGAAATTAGTAGTCCTTGCAAGGTACAGCCTTTTTTGTGACCAATTTAGCAACGCCAGTTAGCGTCCCAATTAATGCCAAGCATGCTAATGTTTAATGCGCTTGGTTGTCGTTGAGTTTTTGCGGGCGTCCAGATAAGGTGGATGGCGCGAATTCCCGTCTAATGTAGGGACCCTGTTGCGGTGCCGGCGTATCGTTGCGCAAACCGATCATCGGAAACTCAGCCAAGGATGCTGAAAATGCGGGACAAGGAAAAAAGACACTCGACATCAAACATTGACAATCTCTATTCGTAATTCATTTCCTTGGGGACCGAAAAAAATGTTTAATTAAGGTGGGATATGCAACTGCAAAATAACCAAGTACTTTTGTAATTTTCAATTATGCATCTTCTTATACAAAAATGTATACAATTTATTACAAACTCATCTCTCTCTAAGTTGAGATACTTCATTCCGAAATTGGACAAATTGATTTAAAGATATACAAAGCAATTTTTTAAAAATAGCTTAAAATTAAAAAAAACTACGATATACAAAAATGTATAAAATTTATTACAATCTCATCTCTCTCTAAGCTGAGATATTTCATTTAAAATTTGGACAAATTGATTTAAAGATATACAAAACAATTTTTTAAAATAGCTTAAAATTAAAAACAAAATGACGATAAGAAATTGAATTGAAATGTGAAAATCAGAATAAGAAAAAAAGATGATCTGAAATTGGTTAAATAAAGTTCCTAGGCCGGACACAGAGGACCTCCCTAGATTTTCTTATCAGCGTGAATTTATGAGCAGTGACGTCATAAATTTTGGAGCCGGTACAAAAGATTTTTGAGATTTATGGACAGGGAAAACGAATCGAGGTTAAAACAGAGCAGTTATGTAGGGAATTTATGAAAGCCCGATGTCCAGGCGAGTTTGCATATTCATGGGATGCAGATCCGGGCGCCGAAACCGCAGTCAACGAAACAATGCATTAATTAGCGAGCTCCCGGGGGTTTGTATCTTGGGAAGCCTGCGCGCTTCTTCGAGGAGGCTCCCTGTCAAACACGCTCGGCGTGGTACAATAGCGATTGCTGCTAATGCAACCGTGATCATCGCATTTGCAAAGTTCAGTCCCTGAATTATAGAGAGGATTTACGTGATTCCGCATACGGGGCAACACAATGCCTTGTTTACACAAGACGATGTTTTATTCTGAGTTAAGTTTTGGATCGTTTCCACTCGGGAGAGCCGAGTCATTTATTTAATGTAACTAGATTTATGTGTCAACAGCCCTTAGGGGAATCATTTATAGGATTCGAATCGATAATGCAACCGGCCAATTTTAATTCCTACTTGGTCATGTTCAACCGTGATGATTAAGAAGTTATACCACTCGGATTAGGAAATTCGGCTGCATCGTCATCATCATTCCCTCGTAAAATAAACTGCCACAATGTTGTAATTATAATAACATTTTATAATTATCAGATGGATTTGGGATAATGACGGCGAGCGCGTTTTTTTCTCTCTTCTATTCCTTCATTCGCGAATTAAGATCCTGACATTTGTGTTTAGTAATGATTTTTCATACTAATGATTAGTGAGGTTGAAAAAGGAGAGGTGTCATGGACGCAATGTGCCAATAGCGATGGTTCTGTTTGCTCAAGCCTCTCCGTGCCATGCAATGGCCAATTTTAACGGCTACGTAATGTGATTTACGAGTCTACAATTCCCTCGATCCGCTTATGGCCGGGGCCAAAGACCTCTGCAGAAATTGTTAGCAACCACATGCAACCTCATTTGCACCGATTAACTTAAGATCGAGATTAAACATTCTTGGGTTCTAGGCAAACATCGAGCGAGCTAAGAAAAGGGGTAAGACCGAGCAAACGAAAACAGAAAGGAAAAAAAATATGCTGAGCAATTTCGCGGGCCACTGAGACGTGTAATCAAGACAAATGTAGAGGGCGTGAAGATCGCGTCAACGCTCGGGTTATTCGATATGACAACTCGGGCCATCGTTTCCGGTGCACTTTCTCGAGACCGACCCCGCAGAGGACGCGTCAGCAAAAGATTCGCAAAGCCGAAATCCGACTCACAGAAGACGCTGTCACAAAACGCTGACGCGACCAGTGTCAGCTCAAACAAGCCAGACAAATTTTTATACCGCAAACCCGAACGATCATTACGTCATCGATGAACGCCAACTTATAAGAGTTTGTTTGTCTGCAAGTTATGGAACCTTTTCCCAGACGTACTATACCTATATTTCTTCTCTCAGTTTCTTCCTTCGACAAATTTGATATAGGAACTCGATTTTATGTGACTTCAAAATGGTTCAGCAAAATGTTATTTTTTTACTTTCAAAAGTTTTTCTTACGGTATGTTTTTCAAGGAAAAAAAATTTACCATTTCTTAAATAACAATTTTCAACTGAAATATTTTCAATTAAACTTCAAGACATCTTTTTAGACATACAATAAATCTAAAAATTGTTCTTTTTACTGTCAAAAGTTTTTAATGAATTAGTTTTCAGGGACAAATATACTATCTCGTATGAAAATTTGAATTGAAAATTTTTTGAATTAAAAATACAATTATTTATATTTTCTAATTTTACATTTTCTTTTGAAATTTTTCATCGACTTGAACAAATCTCAGAAACGGTAATTACGAAACATTTTGTTCATAGAGATAGAAGATAGGAATTTGGTTATAAAAAGTTTGTTTTATGAATATACAGCTATGAAAAATGTTTAATGAGTATTGAAAAAAATAAAATTTAAAAAAAACCTGAGTTAATGTTTCAACATTCTTAAGAAACTTCAAAGAGAAATGAAATTTCAAAAAATATAGAGAACAGAAAAAAAAATTGTAACCGATTGTTTTGAATTAGAAAAGTGACGATATATAAATTGTTGAAAATAATTGTCCAAGTTGTTAGTCGATGGTAAACGGTTGTGTAAGAAGAAACATGATTTTAAATCATGGGTAAACGATCGTCGAGATTGCTGTCATAATTAATGACGATTAATAAATAATTAAAAAAAGCGTAAACTCACCGTGTAATTGCGTAAGTGACTGTAACATATTAACATTCCGATTGATGAATCCTGTAACAAATAAAATGAAAATTGTTATAATGGGCTGTGCAAGGGAGTGCGACGAGGTAAGTATCATTCAGTTCAGGCGGGAGGGAGGGAGAAAAAATGTCTGCGATTCGTTATTTGTTTGAGTGTCATTGAATAATTGAGGTGTCTTGCGGCTTCTTACGGAGAGACTTTGCAGTTGGGAACGCGCAATTAACGTGCCCTCGGATCAATTAATTATTAACCCTTCCATCTGATGCTAAACTGCGCGTATAAATTGTTGACTTTTGAGCATATCGCTTTTACGCGAAAACGAGCCAAGAGAAAACGCGACCGCTACTTGTGAGAAAGTCGTAGGTGTTTTTTAATGCATCTTTGGAGTTGCATTGAATTGTGTGGTTTTATAACCGTTTGGCGCTCGTGTAAAAATACAAAAAAGGTTCGGTTCGTGTGTTTTTCTTTCTTCTTTTTTTTTTTGTTTTCATTTTTCAATCTGACAAATTTATTTCTGACAAAATGCAGTTTATTTCTTTCTTTTTTCGCAAAGTATATAGCGGAGAAATAAAAACTATTCTGAGATGTGTCTTTTATGTAAGAAGAAAAAAAATGACAAATAAGCTGCAATTTCTTAAGATTCACTGGCAGGAGTTATTTAGAGTTATTAGTACAGTGTATACTTTGTACAGCCGCTATACACTGTGTTTTATTGATCGTATAAACATGTTTTTTTTTCTTCAAACGGTTTTACAAATGTAAAACGCCGTTGTCACTTCAATTTCTGATCCAGAGAAAAAAAGAACAATTTCACTTTCTCCCATTGCAGTTAATGAACGGGAAATATCATTGCTATTTGAAATTGAACTCCGCAGATTTAATTACATGCTTTGCTTAGGTGTATTATTCGAGATTAACAATTACTTTCTAGATTATGGTTGGACAAAAATGTAACACCGGGATGGAGAGAGAAAAAAATTGTAACAGCATCGGGGCGGGAGATTTGAATTCATAAAAGAAAACGTCTCATTAAAAATGAGTTGCTTGCGGACAAGAAAATCCCAGGCCGACAAGAAACGAGAAGTTAGCAGTCGTAGCAGGACCGCGGATGGTCGGGCCATTACCTAGGAGAAGTACGTCCTCGCTGAGCATCTGTCGTGACTCGTTACACGTTGCTGCGATTGCAACAAACATTTCTCAAACATATGTCCGCGAGGGGTATAAAAATGGCCGCGTTAATAGCGTCGCCGTTCGTCTCCTGATCGGATGCCGGACTTGATTTCTAAAATACAACTTAATGCCAGGATGCGGGTTGTTATTTCGCAATCTCAAGCGGTAATTTTGATTTGATCGCCAGGCGCTAATACACTTACACTTAATAATTCATCTGCATTTCATTTTTCAATATAACGATCAAAAAAAAAGAACACCTCGGACAAAAAATTAATTCTTAGGAGAAATGCATCAATTTAATGTCACGAGTGTGCACTTTTTGCGATTCTTCAGAGGCATTAACCGAAGCCATTTTATCAAAGTTATACTCGTTGTTTTTTTTTGTTTCTTTTTGTATTTGGTATAAGATGAATTTTGAACGGTTTTCGTTGGGCATTTGAAATTTGTGGCTTTGTATATTTTTTGTTATTAATTGAAGGAATAATGATTGTTTCGAGTTGACTGAAGCGAAAGGATTGGATGAAAAAACAAGTGAAACTGATGTAATAAACCGACTAAAAAGGCGGTTCAATGTTACGAAGCAAGAAACGGCTCACTTGGCGGCCGAGCAAATCTCGGTGCATGACAAATCACGAACCACGGCCGTGTCGAGGATACCGAGGCATTTTCGTGTCGTCGCCGGTGTCGTGCCTCAGATCGTACGGAGATACTCGAGAAATCGCGCCGGGAGAAGAACACGCCAATGACTATGAACGAAAAAAAGGGGCTAAAAAAAGGCAAGAAATGAGAAGGGAAAGGAAAAAGTGCAGATCCGACCGGATAACCCGGTATACCTATATTAACTTATATGGTCTCGTGTGAACATCTGTTTGTTATCGCGAGCCAATTTATGCGCGCGAGCAAAAATTAGCCGAATTAAAAGCGGGCTTGTTTGATGAATGGGGGAACTCTAGATCTTTATCGGTTCCAATCATTCTTGCCACTGTTGCCATGGGAATCGTATTATTATTTTTTTTTGACAACTTCAAAGTTGCTCATTTAGTTTTTACCTCTTTGCAATTATTTCAAAAAATTTTATATTCTCATCTCACAATTTTCTCCTAAACTTGAAAATTTTTTCAGACTTTCCTTCTGATTTTACAATCTCATAACTTCCTAGCTGAAAAAGTAATCTAAAAATAAACAAACAATAATTCCAAACTATAGTAATTTATTTTCTTGTTCAGAGTTAATTATTTAATGTATCCGAAATGATTCGTTGAAAAAAAAAAAAAAAAAAAATGTAATTACAAGATGTTTATTGAACTTTTTTCTTTGAAGGTTCAATTTTATTTGAATACGAAATATGATTATGAAATGGAATTTGCAAATGATACCGTAACGTGAGTTGCAATATCGGGGGAGCAATCAGAAGATTTGTGTAATTCGACTCAATTTATTTTCACTCAGGATCATTAGTCCAGAAAACATTGTGTTAAATCTGGACCCAACCGAAATGCTAGTCGTAAATCTTGTGAGTGGAAGGAAAAAAAAAGACCGTCACCGAACGTAATTAATAGTGTGGCAAATCGTACAGTGACACTGCATTTCCTGAAAAATCGTATCCTCACGCACGCCGGTATTGACAGTGTGATTGATCGACGACGAACGCACCACACTGCTTCTTTTGAGTTGGTCACAATGTATGGAAAAAAGGTGAAAGTGAGCCACGGAGAGAGAATTGGCAAGAAAAACGAAAGGGGCAGGAAAAAGAACAGCCGAGAATAGAAAATAAGATTCGCCGGGTAAAACGTTCCGAAAGAATAGTCAGCGGAGCGCTCATGCGTTCGACCGATTCTTCGGACCGTCTTTTTTATTTTTTATCGCCGCGTAGTAACTTTTTTTTTCGCCCCCACTACCAAAAGATAGTCAAGAATCGAAGGAAATGACAGCATTCGATCGGGTAATTAAAACTCGGCTCTGTTTGTGTGCTTGATTTGTGATGCTCTATTTGGTTTTGAATTATGCAAAATCGCGAGTTTCTACGAGTTTAATCGACGATTGTGCAAATAAAGGATGGTTTCTCGGAAAACGAGAGAAATTTTTCAGGACAGTTTCAAGTTGGTATTTTTTTATGGTTTGTTAATAAATTGATTCTCGGAACTTATTTTGTTTTAATTGTCATTACTCCCCCCACCCCTTGACTGAACAGTACAAAACTTTTTTTCACAAATATTTTTTTTTGTTCAGTGGTTATAGCTAATTTCAATTTGTTTATGCAATTTATCAGCAATCGTATTAGCGAATCCACATTTGGTAATCCCGAAAAATGAACTGTGTTTGCCATGGACTGATTGCGCACGACATTATTGTTCACGGGATATTATTCAAATTTATGTTTATTTAATGAATATTTGGCGTTGACATTAATCAGACATTCACGTTCGCGAAAGCGGATTGTTTTGCAAACGCTTTCAAGCTGTTTATACACAAACCACAATAACTAGCAACCAGATTAAAAGTGGAACTTTTTTACCCCTCCCCCTCCCCCTATGACAAAAAACATCCAATCACAATACACGAAATGGTTTCCAAACATTTTCACAATAACTGGGTAATTCAAAATCAAAGTTTAACGAACCGAATTCATATTGCAATTTGATTAGAAGGTTTTGACAAATTGCAGACAAAATGAAAAAGTTTTATACATTAATTTCCATACCATCGAGAGAAATTAAAATATTGTATTTTTGTATTTTTGAATTTTATAATTTTATAAATTTTTTATATACAAAATATGTTCTATTTTATATTTTATACATGGAATTTATATAAAAAAAATATAAACCAAATATTATACTTATTGCCGGAATATATTTTAAACGCAAAAAATATATTTTGTTTATATTTTTTAATTAGAAAGATAAAATAGCAGTAAATATTTTAAAAACTAATTTCCATAGAATTAAGAAATTGTAAATGTTTAATTGAAAAAAAAGTGGGTTTTAAAATTTGAAATTTATTAGGCTGAAATTTTTATTTTGTAATTTGGTTGTTGTAACAGCACGTGTAACGACGTGTTACGCACATTGGAAAGGTGAGAAAAAAGTGGGAACGAGAATTAAGAAAAGTATAAAAAAATAATGAAACGTAATTGCGAATCGTCGGGTCGATGCGAGATATGCCTCGGGCGATTGATCTTGGGGCACGTCAAACAGATCGAAGATCGCACACCCGGTGTCACTGGTGAAAGTGTTGGAGGAGCGCTCGCGATCACGAAGAAAACATTAGTCACCGCGGACTACTTATATCATTGTTTAACCGCGCACTTTAAACAAAGGTGAAAATTGTCCCTCGGCGCATATACACTTCTCCGAAACAATATATATTCTTTTTTTTCTATTGTATTTGTAATTGTTCTTGAAAATGAAAACTTATTCATTCTTTGCTTGAAATTTTCTATGCTGTCAAACATAACCTACAAATTAAAGTAAAATTCTACAAAATAAATTCAAAAGATAAAACTATATGAGAAATCTGTTTTTCATTTTCATCCTATGAAATTTAACTTCAAAATAAAAATGAACCTAACCCAAAAGGGAGACGAATCTGAAACTGCAAAATTGTATGAAATAAATTGAAAAGATATATACTGAAACTTGTACGGGACTTGTGTTAGAATTTGTGGATGTAAAAAAATGCGCTGATGAACATGAAAAGTGAATGAGCGGAAAATTTGAAAGAAAAATTGAATTGGTGAATTTGCTTGACGTGCATAGTTTTAATTGGGACGAACGTTTACTTTGCTGGGAGACACACATACAGCGGCACGTCTCACAGAAGGAAATACACGGTGGCTGTGCACCGATCAACGTAATTGGAACCTGCTGCATCGGTAGCATAATCCACGATACGGATGTGCATATTAACCTATTTAACCTATTTAAGTGCGTTACGCGTGCGTTTCATGCGACTTGTCGTTCAAACGGAGATCCGCCCAGACGTTTCGTCCTGCATTACGCACGCGGAAGACAATCCGCAACTGACGTCTCATTTTATATATTATCCACGTCTGACATTACACAATAAGGATACATTGTTACAATCATTAATTATATTTTGATAAACAGTAATTACCAACATTTTTCATCCATGGCTTTTTTTCTTCAGAGAAATTGATTAACATTCATTTAAGGTAGAAAATCCGTGAACAAAGACAGACTTATACAGTATTAATGCAAAATATTTACAGTTTAACAAATTGCTGAAAAATTAGTATATTTTGTTAATTAAAGTATGAGTAATTGATTGCTAAAATAAAAAACATAGGTAACTGGGCTAAATTCTGAGAAAATGATGAATGAAGTTTGACATTTTTGTATAGACATCAGACCTATGCCAAAAATGTCAAATTTCCGTTGATCATTTTTTCAAATTTTAGCCTATGTTTTTTATTTCAGCAATTAATTACTCATAGTTTGATTAACAATATACTAATATTTCAGCAATTTGTTAGATTGAACGTCAACGGATTTTCTACCTCAAAACAAAATTTCATGCCAAAAGATAAAAGTACAATATTTTTGTGAATCATCTGTACTTGTTTTTCTCGTTCATAAATTGATCTTTAAAATTTTAATTTGCAAATTCAAAATGTTCGGTCAGTAAATGATGATAAAATGTTTCTGAAAAGCATAATAAAATTGTTATTCATTGCGTTTTTTTTTATTATCATTACTTTTCATTTTCGGCATGAATGGAACTGATTGATGGTAAAAGTCGATTATTAAAATTCAAAAAATTGAATGAGAAACTCGAGCGTAACTTACGATTTTTCATGTTATTTTGAAATAATAAAATAATATCCATCATCGGACCATGTCATTGGAACGGTTTCGAATGGTTATTGAATATTTTTTTCAGTCAAAAAGTGGTTCAACCAATAAACCCCCGTCATCTGATAGTTTTCAAAGCATTGATCAAACCGACATTAATTATTACGCTGTTATTGAGACTCTCCAATTTGAGCCGGGCCGGGTATCCGTCCAGCCTGTTTTCAGCTCGCATCAAACATTCGAATTGAACTCGGTCGCTTTAATCGACCAACACGGTTTATTTAATTTCACATTTTAATTACGATCAAGAATTCGACCGGACGCGATTACTCTCGACGAATGCCTGCTTTTGGGCATTGCACACTGGGCTGATCTTTGTGCATTCGAGATTCATGTATTCGGAAACAAACAAACGAAAGGTCGCCAGTCGAAAAATGCATCTGGCAAGAATTCGAAAACCGACATTTGAATTGCAAATTAATTGGATTGCAAACAATTGCGTAACTGGAAAACAAAAAAGGCAAATAAATATAGGAACGAAAAAAAAAATTTGTTAGTCTGTGGGAACAAAAAAATCATACTTTGTTTTCGTAAATTTACATCTATGTTTACGAAAAATGTGTTGTTCTGTTTTTGTTTTCGACAATTTAATATTGTGATTCATCCGGAGTAAACATGCAACACCGGCGCGAATTTCAACTCGACGAAATTGGGTCGCGCCATTGTACCCGAGCTGCGTTGTCTCTCCACATAAGAAACTAACGCGACGAAGGTCTCGATTCGCGAGGACAAGGCCGTTTTTACGATTTTCCTCTTTTTACAATTCGTTAACAGAAATGGTCGTTTTTTTTTCAAAATAATTTTTTTTTTTTTCAAAAGTTATTTTTTTACATTTATCAAAACCATGTATAGAATTTTGAAAAAACAAGTGGAATCTAATTTTTAATAAATAAATAAATGGTTTGTAATTACGAATAAATTGAAACATTCATCTCAAAGAAAAATTGTGAAAAATAAAACGTAACCACAATTTGTAAAGGCAAAAATGATAATTATTTCATCTTTGAGCGTCGTTTGAAAACCGATTAAAAAATCAACCGGCTTAATTTCGCAAGAAATGCTGAGCACAAAATAATGAATCAAGTTTGACGTGTTCTTTGATTCGTCGGCTTAGCTCGCGTCGTCTAATTTGAATCGGATTTGGAGTTTTATTTTTTTGTTGTATTTTTCTTCGACAAATGTGAGTGTTTGAACGCCACGTTATCGTGAAACCAGCATTTCTCAAGAGCGAAACTCGACTGTCACTTGTCGTTAATTACGTAATAAGAGAGCTCCTTCTGCTTCTTTCCCCTCTCTGCTTGTCTCGCACAAAGCTAACGCATAAGCTGCGGATTTTGTCGACGACTCGACGAGTTATAAACAAGGAATAAACTACCTAAGTTTACGTCCAGGTAATTACAAAATTGTGCGATTTTTATCCGAGTCCAAGTTGCTCGTTCGTTAATTGAAAAAAAAAGGAGCGAAAAAGAAAAATTACAAAACTTATTTCTGCGAATTAAAAAATAATTAAACTTTGTGCAATTCAAGAAAAAACAAGTTATTTAATTATGATTTTTATACAAACAAATCCATAATGTTTCGCATTTTCATCTCCCTTAATTGCCATGAAACTTTACCAAATTGAGACGATCAATAAAAGTCACTTTGCACTCATAAATTTTTATAACTAATTTTGCATCCCAACTTTGTCGAACTGTTGAAATTGATTTTATAATTTTTACATTTGAAAATAGATTTCTTTTCTCCGTAATAAGAAAAGCAGAGCTAAAACAAAATGTGGATGAAATTGGCAGTCGAAAAAAAAACCAGCGATTTTTTGCTGGTCAGCGAGTGTTCGACGTTTGAGGTTCTATTCCCGTCTTGTGAGAGACGCGCGTCACGCGTTACGCATGCAACGCACGCGCAGTCATGTAAAACGAATACGCTCGAGTTTGTGTGTGCAATTGCGCTTATTTTATTTGCGAATCCACGTACATGTGCTCGAGTGCAACTCGAGATCAAGCTAATGTCTTTTGATCATCCGAATTTCGCCACTGAGAAACAAAAATTCAAACGTTACATAACACCGGGAAAAAAAATCAAGTCAAAAACAAAAACAAAACAAATTTGAATTCAGAATTAGTTCCAAAATCGCAGCTCAAACAAATCCATCGGGCAACAAAATACCAATTGAATAATTGCAATTTGTGAAACTTTCAAAGCACGGTTGGAAAACGTGCATTCATTTTGTTGAACAACAAAACGAGACGTTTTGAACGGGTCATAAATCAAAAACTGTGTCGCAGGAAAAATAACATTCCAAATTCGTGGAGCAAAACAATTTTTTGCCAACTCTGTGTGCTGGCGAAGAATGACAAAAAAAAAGTTGTTCGACATTGTTGTTTTGAGTTTATTAAAATAATCTTTACCGCGTTTACAACCGGAGTGCAGCAGGAAGTGAATCTAGTGGCCTTGACTAAACTAACTGCAAACAGCGCGATAAGAAAGACAAGGCTAATAAAAAACACGAATCCAACCTTTCATGCAATTTAGCGCTCGACCTGTAAATGAAAAACTAAAACAAAATTTTTCATTTCGTTCAAACTCGTTTTTTCTTCCACTTTTCAATTCCAACCAAGGCTTCTAAAAAACAAAAATAAAAAAACAAACTTACTAACCAACCAGAAAATATATTTTTTTCTCCATTTGCGAAATTGGAAAACCCGAGTGAAAACCCACGCGAGGAAACAAAAATTTACAGAGTCGAAAAAATCTACCTTGCACTTTCATATTGATCGCGAATTCTCTTCGGCCTCAAACTATGCGGAAATTCGACACGTACGGGAAAACGCTTGGTTTCCGGTGCGATCCTCGGCGAACCGATTAGAGACGGATTGCCGGGCCGGCGGAAGTGTAACGCGCACGCGCTCAACTCGTTACGAAGCGACTCAAGGATTATCTCACAATGGACTTCCCACGATTCGTTTATTCAATTAAGAGAGCGAGCATACAAAAAGCTGACCGGCTTTGTGCGTATGTGTACATGTTGCCGGCATACTCGGTTGATTAAAATGTGCGAAAATTAGCGTGCAGACATGAATGGCGAATTTGCCATGAATGAACGCGTAATGACTGTCATTATAGTTGTTTTTCATATTCGAGTCACCGATTTTCATCGTCCAATGTCAATTCCTGTTTAGAAACCGAAAACATACGACTATTATTTCGTTCCAAATAACTTCTTTATTCCATTTTTACAAACTGTATATTCAGAATTTTAAAATGTTGACTATAAAAATTTTAAAAACTCAAACGAGAAATGTAGAAAGTTGAAAATGAAAAAAAAGAGAGTATATAAAAAAAAAGGAAGAGTCAAAAATATTTGGCATGATGTTCAAGATGAAAATTGCATCTGGATTCCTTAAACGCACCGATGAAATATTTGTACCCGAAAGGGTTAACCGAACGAAAGTCTGATCCTGCCATTAATAATGCATGAAAAACTGTAAAGCGCGTAATGCGATAAAATTTATGTAGACGCGTGTGGAGATGCACCGCGGGACGTATGCATTGATTTTTATCATGATTAATGTTTATGTTCATATTTGTAAATAAATTTGAAGCTTGGTATCCGTGTGTAATAAGATGATAACAATGCGCAAGCACGAAAGGAAAATCAGCGAAAAAAAAAAGAAAGAATCAGGATACAGCACGTAGACTGCACGTAACATTACGGTATCTGCGGTTTACGAGCGACGATGCGTGACTGACAACCGAAAACAAGTCGACAAAAAAAAAAACAACTACTGTGTGTGTCTTTGCTGTGATTCATTTTTTAGTTTAGAATTTAATAGGAAGTCCCTCCAGCCTTCGACCTGACGATATCAATTTGCAGACATTTTTCCTCCCAGGTTTTTATTTGTGAATCAAATTTTTTTTCGTTGTCATTATATAGTTCAAGCTGAAAATGATCGGAGCAATGAAAGTATGAACACAAGCAAAAATGAGTTAATTGTGTTGTTTCATACACATTAACAAATTTCTACTTATTATAATGAAATCCATGATGCTGATGTTACCTTCTGACGAATCGTATGCTTTACTGCAATATTTTATCAGCTCTTTGTTTATCAACCCATATTCACCTGAAACAAATAAAAAATCATCAATTAATAAAACAATCTTCCAACTCAAAAAAAAAAAAACTCATTTACATCTTTTCATTTTATTCATTTGCTTTTCACACTTTTTTTTATAAAATAATCCAAATGAAGTTTAAAAAAAAAAAAAATCTGTTTTCAATTCAGTCAGGATTAAAATCTTGGGATCTGGCTTAAGAGGTTTAATTCCACACCTTCCGCAACTTTCTTAACCCCTTGTTAACCCCATTTAGGAAACGTCTCCGTAGACTAAATAAATTATACGCACATGTCCCATCAAATGCCATTAAAATCGAATAACTAACCGAAATCAGGCAATAAAAAGAACGTTTTGGAGAGGAAAAAAAAAGCTAACTCAATTGAAGGAGTGCGTTTAAAAGGTGGCCAAATCGCTGTTCGATGGTTTATTTTCGGGCCTGGCTTTAAAATCTGAGAAGGGGCGTCTCGCGCGAGTCAGGAAGTAAGAACGAGCCGAAACGCACGCATGTGTGCCAGCTCGAGCGATCAGCTGGTCCGGGCACGTGGTCGCACCCCTCCAAGTGGCGCCCTCGGTGACCCCCCTTCCCCTTTACGTTTGCGCTACTCTCTTCCGTCACGTTGACGCAGGACATCGCCCGGGCCGATTTCCTGTCGAATATCCATCGTTTTTTGCAGTATCATTTTTGTCTTTTTTTTATACAGCTGCCAGCATGAAAACAATTAATTCACTAAGCATCAATGACGTAAGGACAATTTCAGTGAATTCCCGAAAAAATGCGGGACAGCTGGATCTGACTTTGACGAATTTGTAACGATTTAGAAGATGAACCAAAACTGAAAAAGAAAAGAGACGAACAAGAAAAAATAAAACACATTTTTAAACCGCATTGTTTTTAAATTGCAAATGTGACAAAACATTGCAAGTTAATAAATTTCAAGTTTTGTTGACAAATATTTGACGTCAAACTTGTTATGAAATATTCTTGATTTTTAACTTTTGTGTTGGAATGTCAAACCGGAATAAAAAATATGGACAATTTTCTGTATTTGAATGTGACCTCCCAACCTGCTTACTATTTTTACCAGGCTTCATTTCAGTTAGTGGAAAGTTACTAGACAATGATCAATCATTCGTAATCGTTGCTTTAAGACCGGCGGTAATTAATTTAGCCGAAAAAGAGATCAACGGAGAGGATTATAGGGAACTAATTTATTGATACATGTGACGTTCGATTTGTATGTAACGTCGGCGGGCACGTAGATGTGAATGAATCACACCAAGTGTCAGTGGAACGAAGTCTCGTTTGTCCCCGCGTAATGATTGATAAGCTTGCCAATCATGTCACTTGATCGCGAGAATTCGCACGTTTGCACGCCCGTTTTATCCTGTCGTATATATTTGTTAAGTCACAAAATCTGGGGATTCCCCGACGTACCATCAATCCCGGTTGAACTTTGAACTCCCGCAAGATTAAATCAATCATTAGCAACATTGATCAACAAATTTTTCCATAACTGACATGTTTCAAAATATTTTCATACTTTATATACTTTGTATTCGAAAAAATAGCCAAGGAAAACCGGTTAAAAATATAACCAAATATTAATAATTTCAGCAGACAGGAAGTTGAATAAAAAAAAGCGGGAAATTTGAATTAAGGTTATGCAGAAAAAAAATTGAATTAAAAAAAGGTGATGAAAAAAATCAAGATGAAAAATGCAGAGGAGGGCGGTGATAAAAATAACAAAATATTCTCTTTTCCATGACGTAACAGACTGGAAATTAAACGACGAAAAAGGGCGGGTAATTCAAATGAATGTTAGCTGAAAAAGTGAATTTTCAAGTTGAATTTTGCGATGGAAAATTTATGTTGGAAAGAAAAAAGAACGTCTGCGAATGTAAAAAAGAGTATTTGATTTTTTTGCAGTTTAATAGACTGGAAATCGAATGAAGAAAAAGGGCGGGAGATTCAAATGAAGGTTGTGCAAAAAAAAGTGGGGTTTCAAATAAAGTTTTGCGGTTAAAAAATCGTACGTGGGGGAAAAACTGGCTAGGAAGAGAGTCGTTGGAAAGGAGAGAAAGAGGCTGGCGTGGAGTATCGCGTAGGCGAATGTTAGGAGCGAAGGGCAAGAGCCGACAGAAACAGAAAGAGATAAAGCACGAAAGAAAAGGAAAAGACGAGGGAGCGAGCGAGACATAAGGAACTATTTCCCTTGGCGAGAGGGATAGCCAGTTTTACGCGATCGATAGTTGAATGCCCTCCAGTTGACATGCGTAGCCTCTACCTGCTCTGCAACGACTAAACCTCGACCGTGATAACTCTCACTGTTTCGCCCGTGGCTCTCCTCGTCCGTGTCTATATCCACTTATCTTTACACATCTTCAGAGAAAAGACCATTGAATTTTTTGGACCCCTCTTTTTTGTCATTGTTATATTTTTTACGTGTCTTTTGTAATTTTTATTTATTCTTTTCTTTCGCTTTTTGCTTACTTTTCTAATTTGTCCTCTTTTTTATTTTAATGATCAGAGAGTATTTTTTTGCACCAGCGACGACAAAAAAAAATAAAAATAAAACAAACAACTAGATAATTAAAATATTCCAAGATGTGTGTTACGATAAGACAAAACGTCACCTCACAAATATATGAATATTGTATTCAAATGAGTGCAAACGCCAAGAGAAACATGATGAAAATGCGATTTGCGTTAATTAAAGTAAGGACGAAGCTTGGCTTTGATGGAAACGAAACAAAAACACGAGGTCGATGCGTTCGCTGTTTATTTCCTCCGTTCGCTGTTTGTGTTTATGAGATGACGAATGTTTGCAGCTTTTTTTTCGTCCGCCTTTTTCTCTCTCGTTATTTTTTATCGTCTGAGTCACGTGTGCTAATGCGCGGATTCTGTCTGATATCCTTTTCGGGTCACATGATTCAAATACCAAATCTGCGATGCGTCATTAAACAAGGACAATAATAACATTACACATTTTATTTTATGTCTTTCGAACTAGCTCGATAGATTCTTAGAGTAAGTTAACACATTTTGTAAAGTAACTTAAAAATAAATTTGTTAATCATAATTTTCATATTTCATTTAATTTAATGTTGAATGACATTTTTAATGATTTAATCATTAATTTTAATATTTTTGATTGTAATCATTATTTTCAATGAGTTTGGAAATATTTTGTTTATTAGTTTGTACAATTACGTGTTTGTTTTACTTTACAAATTGAGATATGAAACGTTTGACGAAGCGTATAATGATGTGACGTCTTTTTGAAATTAAAAGAAGGCGTGTTCGGTGAGAAAGTACTAAATGTCGTAACCGCAATTTCGACAAAATTGTCGCACGCTTTTTTCGGGCCGGTTATCAATTAAAAAGAAAGCGGCGTTGCGTCGGTCGGTGTAATTTTTGCGGGCCAACGAAAACTGCTTTCTCTGCGTTAATCGTTAGGCGTTTTATATCTCGGATTATGAATGTTCATGAAACCCGAATTTATAGCACGAAAATAAAAGTCGTACGTTTACACTGAATTCAACTTCGGCTCTAATCTCAAATAGAATTAAACTCGAAAATCATGACAAAAACGGGTATATTCGATTGTTTAACATCCTGAGTATTATTTCAACACAAAAAATAAGACATTTTTTCACTCTGTCTTTACATCTCTTCATTTCTAAGTTGAAATAATTTTAATATTGATACGAATTGTAAATTTTTTTTTTTAATTTTTTTCTATTTGATGAAATTTTCGAATGAAGAAAAAAAGCCGAGTAATGTTCGAGTCGGCTAATTGAAATCTCATTGATTCGTCGAGATGGGGGCATAAAGCATGCTAATTACGAGCAACGAGACGTCGATCGGTTTGATCGTACAGCGACACAAACAATGCGCGCCGTCGCGTTTTTCCTGCCAGCAGTCTGACTTTTTACTGGCGGAAAATGTCGTGAAGAATCGTGCAGTTAAGTGTGGAAATGCGCGCTGGGATAATCAGTCACAAATTTTAATCCCCTCTATCTTAATTATGACTTTAAAGCATTAAAAACTGTTGAACCTCTAATAACAACAAGCGCCAAGCTTATTCCTGATGAATAATAAACAATTTTTAAATTCATCTTTGTTTGTTCTGTCGAAACATTTTTAATTCGACAAATGTTTGTTCGTACAAGACCAAACTTTTTATTGAGGTTTGGAAAAAAATCACGTAATTTCAGCTATGGCAATACCCCTATCTACAAAAATGTTCTATGTAAATAAAAATGCGGGCTTGTTTTTTGTTAGACGAAAAATTTTCAAGCAAAAAAAAACGAAGTGTATTTTTCCTTTCCTTCCACCGATGGAATCAGGAATGAAACTATTCCAGTCTCATTATCAGTAAACAAAAGGAGGGAATCGATAAGGTATCTTTTTTTAAGTACCACGATAAAATACCCAGATGACCCTTATTTCGAGCCTTATCGATCTCTCCCTCCGATGAACAAAAAATGTCCTTATATTTCTCAGTCATCAATTTTTTTATTAGCTCTTCTCTTCGATGTATAATTTTTTGTTCCAGCTCCGTAATCACTCGAGTATCCCTCTCATTATTCCGCTTTGTTTATCTTAAGCCAACATGTAAAGATTTTTATCAAAACAATGGAATTAATTATTTATCGTTATCAAAGTTCGCGTCAGAAATGTCACCTTTATCAACTTGAGCTTATCCGTGCACGGACACATTTTTCTTAGACGAATCGTCTTGATAGATGCCAATAATTACGCAGTCGTATGGCGCCCATGATTGTTAAGCTTTTCTCTTTCATTGCTTGTTAGTTAATTGTACCTCGACCGTGACATAAAAAGCATACAAATCACTGATTTGTAATTTTTTTCCCTTCTATTCTTCAACAAATTAAACATTAAAAAAAGTAAGGTTATAAAAAAAAAGAAAATGAAAAGTTAAGAGATAAGATGAGTGGTATTCTAAAAATTAGCAATTTGTTTTTTCTATTTTTGAATAACCTAAAAATTAAAAATAAGTGATGTTGGAAAAGAATTGTAAGTTGACAAAATAAAATAAATGAGAATTTGAGGGGTAAGAATTGCAAAAATTGCGAGACAAGACGTAAAAAGGCTCTGTGAGAAGGGGTTTAGAAAGTATAATAAAACCTAACCTCAAATTTGATGGGAGATATGTCCATCGGACGGAAAAACGTTTGAATGAATGACGTTTGGCGGTGATGCGTAGTAAACGGTCATGAAATAATTGGTCCGCGTCTGATTCAGTGTCCAAGTTGCTCTGAAAGTTATTGGCCGCGCGAGAGAAATACGTTCCATTTCTGTCCATCAATTGGACTGCGGGCTAAAGTATAGACAAACCGCACGACGCCGACTATCGATTGCTGTCGGAACGCCGAGCAAATACGCCGCGCGACAAAATTAAAGACCTCGGCGGAGTCCTAAAAAATCGGTCCAAAAAATTCTGCCAAAATGTAAAGGCGACAAAGAGACGGAACTTGAATTTAAAACAATTTTATAAGCACAATTTTTGAACAAAAGTTATGTATACTTTTAGAAGATAAAAAGTACGTTCGGTATATTCGTTATATCATATTTTGGCACTTGTATTAATTTAATGAAAAACATTTTGAAGGTTTCTTCTGACGTCAGCTGAACAGTGACATAAATTGCTTAAGTTTATGACCTTTTTGAAAAGAGATCTTTTTGATGAACAAGTTACTTTACGAGTTTATGTATTTTGACATTTAAGATAAATACCTTCGACGATTTTGTATGACGCGCGCGAAGAGTTTAAAAAGGTAACGAATAGTGGGCGTTGAGAAAATTCGATTTTCTCAATGCCTATAATGATTTCATCCTTGCAAATAATAATGTCCACATCATTCTCAGAACCGAGCCTAATTTGACGTGTTTCTTGGAATTCCATATGAAATTAAAACCATTTTGTAAATCGAATTGTATAAACTCCAGGAAAAATTAAGTTTCTGATAAAAAAAATGGTACTTTTCAAAACATTTAAAATTTTTTTAAATAAACACAATATTGGAAATTAAACATTTTTAATGACAGTCATTGTTTTAAAATGGTATATAAAAAGTTAGTTTGTTTATAATAATGAGGTTATAAGGTAACGCAAACATTTTTTACACGTAATATAAAATTTATCACAAGATAACTGATGAAATTTCAAATAATATCCTGATGTTTTTTTAAGACAAAAATTTTGATATTATTTCAAGACTTGGACTTGTTTTTGTAAACGTAACTAACCTTTCATACTATCTTGGCTGTTGAAAATACAGTTTTCATATTTTCTTAGAAGTTATTCTACTTTCGTATTTTGAAAAATACTTAAAATCTATAAAAAAACGTTATAAAATGTTACTTTTGTTTTTAAAAAACGATTTCAATTCAGAACATTTTAAAAACATAGTATTCATGAAACAAAATATATCATATTTCATTTCATATACAATTTTTTTTATAAACACCATTGTTCTACTACAACCCGACCTCGACTCATTTTTGCAAACAATCCAACTTTTCCTATCGTCTTAAAAAATGAAAAGTATTTCGAAATGTTCAAGAAGTGATTTCAACTTTTTTTCTGAAACATCATTTGCAATAAATTTCTAAAATTTTCTCATATCTTTTCAAGTTTTTTTTTTCCTCTTTTGTTAAAGACAAGCCGAGAGGGTGGGGAGAGAATATAAAAATTGAAATCGAAAGAATAGAAAGACAAGACGACAAATGTAAAGCCTGTGCAAATGAAAACCATCGTTAACGACCTATACAAATCGGATAACGTCACAAAACACGATGTGTATCAATAAAAGAGAGGACAACGTAAAATTTTTTAATCAATCCAGCAGCATCAATCACAATCTTGTGACATTAGTGAAACCAACGGTACACGCCCCCTCGTTAGGTTTACCTCCCGTGAAGTGTTATTTGAAAAGAGGCGCCACGGACAAAAAGGCCTAATTGAATTACTATATCCACCAATTTGGTGAATGAACCCGAAATTAAATTCACGAGAGCCGGTGTACAAAAAAATATATCGAGACGTGTGCGCGACCAAGAATCAAATGGGGCAAGGGGAGAAGCGGGGCTCGATGAAAAGAAGCGGTTGCGCGCGCGAGTAAGACAGCCGGCTTTTGTAAAGAGAGCATTCTGAGCTGCAGCGGTGTGAGCCGAGGAGGAGGCAAGGTACTGCGAGGTTTAGGGCAGAAGGTAGCAGGTAGCGCCGACTGAAGAGGGAGAGAAGTTGCGCAGGTCAGGCCAGGTCAAGGCACTCTTCCTATCTGGCTCTCTGTCATCTGGCAGGCTCTCTCGCTCGCGCCCCCTATGTACTCTCGTGCTGCGCTCTCTCTCTCGCTCTCCCAGCCGGAAACGTCTCTCTCGCGGCCTTTTCAGCGTGCACCCGAATTGACGGCATCACGCACACGTGTCGGCTCGACATAAACGAATCTAAACGTCGCGGGGAACAGGTGTCGTGCACCTGCAGCGCCACCCCCCAGGATCAATCCTTACTTTGTTGCACCGTCCGTTAGAATCATTGTTCTTTCTATATTTTTTTTTGTGGGTGCTTGTTTTTTTTCTCGTCATGATCTTGCTAGTGATATGCAGATTTTGGTTTAGGTGTGCGAGAATGCTAATTACGATTGTATAATTTTTGAAAATTGCCGTTGGAAAAGGCGGTTGAATTTTAGGGTGGAAATGTGTAAGGGAAAAAACATGTTAGATTGTGAGATATATTTTGAGATGTTGTTGCTTTTGTGAGGTAACAGTTGGCATCGGGGAATACATTTTTAATCGCTGATTATTAATTAACATTGATGTCTGCGAGGCAGTGACGTTATTGCGATAGAACGGAGAGGGGCTATAGGAAGTTTCCTGGAGCGCGCACTTATTTCTCACATGTGGTAGATAATTGCGTCAATAGATGTATAAAAGACTCCATGTCTAATGGTACTAAAGGACGCTGAAATGCGCTCAACTATGTTATTGATAATGCTATGTGATTCAACAGCCAGTGACTTTTAATGTCATCGTAATTTTGTAGGGGAAAAAAAATCTATTTTTCTCTCTCTCTTCGTCTTTAATATGAACATTGTTCTAGTTACGAGGCATAAAATAATCGTTGGCACTTGTTCTTATAAGAATATAAAAAAAAGTGCAAAAATAAAATGAATAATAAGATGCATTAAATTATAAAACTAATTTCAGATCCAAAATTTAAAATAAACAGTTTTAAATATTGCAAAATAAAATTGGCAATTGAGAAGATTGTCGGTTTCACTTGAAATGAAAAATTAATTTAAAACGTGATTTCATCACATTAACATCGAGTTCCTGTTTTGGAACTTGGAACTTATACCAAAATAAAAAAAATTGCAAAACAAAATGAAAAAAATAAAAAATAAATACGAAACAAGAGTAACACGAATATCCAAACGTAAGATTTTAATATGTTGCAAACTGAAATTGGCAATTGAGAAAATGGTTTTCGTCAGTTCGGCTAAACGGCAAGTTGAATTAAAAATGTGATTTTTGTGCGCCCATTGCAACGTCAGAGTTCCTGTTTTGAAAACTTTCAAATTGAAACGAGTGGAGTTTTGAGATTGGAAGCGTTCAATAAATCAGCCCTAAAACCGGGTCTGAATGAAAACGTAGTAATGCACATTGCATGCACGCGCTTTCTCGAATAGCAATAGATTTGCAATTTGCGCTGGCATTGCATCATTCCGTCAATATGCAATCGATACGCGAGCACAATCGAAAATGCCGAGCGCGCGGCTTTCTTTCGGTTTTTCGCGCGACGCTTCGGAGAAAGTCCGCTGGTGCTTGGCAATAAAATTAGCGACATCGAATTTCGCGGCCGTTCGCAGATCGGCCTGTTCCCCCCTACCTTATTTCTATGCAACGTGTTGGCCTCCCCCGCGCGACCACGAGTTACGTGTCCTGGTAACAGTGATGCATTTAACGTCACTCTGTTGATCGTAAAATTATCGAACAAAATAACAGTACATGACGTGCAATTGTATTATGATAATGCATCTTTGCAGTTTTACAAAAATCGATAGAAAAAAAAATTTTTTTTGCCTTCCTCCAATGTCAATTTGAAAGTGCTGTTGAAAAAATAACATTTTTGTTATATATCCTATTGATTTACTTTAAAGAATGTCACAACAATATTTGTGGTTTTTGGTTTTTTTTCCCTCGTGTAATTTCTTATTTATAGAATCGGTTATGAATTTTGTATCGAGTCTAATGTTTATTAATTTATTTTCGTTGGTTGGGTTCTGTAATTCGTTTATTTCAAGTCGCCTGTACAATCGATGACGATTTATTATTTATTATCTATATTTAAATAGCTAATGCAAAGGATCCGAACATTAGAAGCAAATTGATCGGTTGTTTATTTTTAGAATTATTCAGCCGTCGCTGAACAATTAAGAAGATGTAAAATTAAGTCAATCGATAAACATTGCGGATAAAAAAAAAATCGTTAATTTTTAAAAGTTTTTAGTTTTGCTTTTCTTCTTTTTTTTTCTTGGCAAAATGTATCCTCGCCAGCCCAACTAGAATGTCAACAATTTTCTGTGGACTCTTTGCATTTGACTTTTCTCGGATGCTGAAGTGAAGCAACGCTTAACCTTTCCAAACCTAACCTATACATTTTGTTAATGTTTACATTTTTCTGACCGTAATCTTCAGATACGAAATGTCAATTTTAGTTTAAAAAGCTGTGTTCTTTTCGACAAAAAAATTTGATAGATAATAAATTTTTCGATTGTATCAGTTGAGAAATTTGTTTTCGTCTGATTATTTATAATTGAGGAAAAAACAAGTGCTCATCAAACCACGATAAACGACGAGAAATTTTGCGAAGAAAAATCGAGTCTACATGACGACAGTTTTCGGAATGTTCACGATGCTGAAAGCGGTCGTAAATATTCCATAACAATTCCATTCGCGTCTGACGTTTGCGTCATACAATAATTCCACTGTCATTGCGGACCCATTTAATATCAATTCGCCTCCGCGATGCAACTTTTACAATTTTGACACGATTTTAACAGTTTTTTTTTTCACGATTGCCCTTTTATCAACGATCACCAAATGTCACGGCCGACAACGACAACAAAAAAACAAAAAATTGCAATCAATTTTTCACTGCTTCATAACATTCAAATCCACAATATTCATAATTTCACACGAGAAGTACAAATTGAATTTTTTTTTATTTTCACCTTATCAGTCAACACAAAAAATCCATTTAAAAATTTAAATAAACGATTTGTAATTCAAATCCAAACAATCTGATTCGTTCGATAATTTTCACTCGTTGCTTTTCAGAGCCAAAACAAAAAATTTCAACTTGTTTCAAAAATAATAACAAAATCGTACAAATATAATTTCACCGTACCCAACAATATAAAAAAAACTCCCAAGATCGTGGACGGTTTCAACTGACGTACGTCTGAGATTCAAATTAAATGCCACAAAACGATTCAATCGAGTTACATTAAATCGAATTAATTAATTTTATCATCCAAGCTGAAAATGAACTTTGACCGGCGATACCAATTTCAATACCGCCGTCCGGGCTTCAAAAGGTCAACAACTTTATAAACAAATGTACCCCCCATCCGTGACCCCAAAGAGTCTCCCAAAAAAAATGAGCCTCCCTGGCGAAATAAAAAGTACCTCCCAAAACGTAAACAACTGTAACATAAACTGCGAAAAATCGTGAACATGACTGACAAGGAATCCAGAAAGAAACAAAAATTGTTTGAAATGAAGCAACAACAACGAAAAAAAAGAAAAAAAGAAAAAAAAGAAAAGTGATGAGACCCGCACCTTTGCTGAAGAGCGGCGTGTTCCAGGGGTAAAGTTCACCGGCCGAAGGTGTTTCCGCCGGCTCAGTGCCGTACGCTCGGAACATATTTCCCCGGACGGTGGATGCCAGCCTGACGTCGACGGGCCTTCCCGGTGGGTTTTCCGCGAGATTGTGCAAAAACTTGTGGGTCCCTGGACGAACCCTGGTGATCCTCACTGTCCGGTCCGCAGCGCACAAACACCACTTGACACGCGCGCACCCCGTAGATCCATCCGCGGTTCAGTCGCGGTCACCCATCCGGTCGCGCGACGTCACAATTTTCGACGTGCAAATGTCGCTGTCAAAAAGTCACGACCAGAGTTGGCGGTATCGGAGCGCGAAAATTCGTCGACTTGATTGGTCGTGGATGGAGAGGTTGGTTTTTGAAAATTGGCGCGCGCGCGACTGTCGGTCGGGAGTTGTTTTGAAAATTGCGAGTCCCTGGGCCGCAGGAACCGACGTGATTTTGGATTCGCGAGGCGTGGTTGGTGGGATGACGTCCTTCGTCGGTCCGCGCTGCTCGAGGCTCGGCTAAGGAATGATGGCGATCGTCCGCGCGATCCCCCCCGGGCGTGGGAGTGAGGGGGCGGGGGAAGGAACGCACACGTCAGGAGGGGGACGCGCGTAGCCACGCAACGCGCAGCTAACTTTAGCGCTGTCGTCTGCGCGTGCGACAGAGACTCACCTGAGAAGGAAAAAACGAGCCACGAGAGGGGGCGACCTTAACGGGAGAGCGACGAGGATGGAAGCCGGGAGGATGAATAATAGTAACCGATAGCAGGGCCAAGAGAGACGTTAAGGGAGGGGGGCGAGCAGGAGGTTACGGCAGACAGGAGCGGCCGAGAGACACGGGGAACCCCGGGGGTTCTGTTTTGATTTTATTGGTCCCCGGGGTACGCGCGCAGGAAGCAAAAAAATTTTTATGGCAGGTCCTTTGAGTGGAAAAATTTTTTGCCGAGGAAAATGATGGCGAGCCCTCGCGGGTTTATGGGGGGCCGAGGCCGGATTTCATGTGATGCACTTTTCGGGAAATGTCTAAAAATATAAACGAGGCGAAAAGTTTGTTCATTTTATTTCGGTCAAGCCGAACTGGCCCCCACGGAAATCGATTCTTATTTTCGTTCTTTTCATTGCTGGGGAAAATTGGGTTTCCACGTATAGGGAAAAGTGGAGTATAATTTATTGATTTATTTTTAATCGTCTTCTAAGTGCTTGAACGTTGGTCATTCTTGAGATTGGATTTTTGAGTCAGAGCTCTGAGATATTGATATGGTTTTCCTTTTGATAAAAAAAAAAGTGTTATTAATTGAACATTCTAGGAATCGCGAGTCAACATATTTCAATTGCAGTCAACTTGTGGGGAAAATTTTTCACTCGCAGGCAAGCGGGTCTGCAATTTATATCTGCAGTTGGAGAATAATTGCACTTTTCTGTCGATTCGAAAGAAGCTCATCTTTACAAAATGTTCCGGTCTTATTTTCTCTGAAAGGTGCAGCACTTTTCTCCGGCTGGTTGTACTGTGTTTCAGACTTGGATGAATTTCCACACTTCAATTTAATCATTAAGAAAAATCATTACGCAGGTAATTAGACAGGTCATTAGAGGAATGTAACCTATCACCGGTTTCTTTGAACATTTTAGTAATCATTTTTTGTTTCACCAATTTAACATTGGTAAAAGTAAAAATTATCTCGCGTTTCAAAGTCCCAATTAAAATACAAATGATTAAACATTGATTAAAAAGTTTAATTAATATTAAAAAGCATGTACAAAATAAGAAGTGTCAGAAAAGTTTGAAAGAAAAAAAATTGTTATCCTAACAAAAAATTAGCCGCGATGACAATTTTTTTTTTCTAGATGTCAAAACATTGTTGGATCAACCATTTATTTGTCGTTGATCTGACTGTTTATTTAAAACACATTCGATGATTCATCAATACTGATTAAGAAAAAAGCTGAAATAGTTTTTAAATATTTTTTAATCATTTTTTACATTCACTATTTCTAAAATATACAACATGAAAAACATGACGACAAAAATGGATAAAATAATTGAAAAAACGAAGAAATATAGCCCAATTCATAATTTCAAAATCCCCTTCTTAATCTCAGCTCTGCGAGATTTACTGTAAAAACAGCGATTGAAACTGTAAAAACTGTTATCTTCAGCTTCACCCCTCCTGTTTCCCCCAAGATGAAATTTACAGTAAATTATCACGCTGAACGAAATTCCCAAAAAAAAGGAGAAAAAAAATCAGCGCGATTATTTGGTGTCCCGTGCCCAATATCCATCGATCACGGCTCGGCTTGGTCTTACAATTGTTTACTTTCGAATTGCACCCCGGTGCACTTTGAATGTCAGACGAAGACTTTCGGAGTGTAATATCGTGTCGAGTAACTTGATATGGCCCTGGGGGACGAGCACATTTCAAATCGCCCGATGAAATATGCCCTCTTGCCCCCCCCCCCCTCCTCGCCCTTCTCACCTTTTTCGGAGATACGTCGATAATCGCCGATACCAAGTGGTCGCGGTTTTAAAAAGTGTTGCAATATTTCATCAATTGGTTCGACCTAACATGTGGCTTATTAGAGGTCTTTTTTAGGGGCTTATTTAATTCACCCAATGATATACGACCATCGATATCACAACAACAATAACATTCATCAATCAAAACTAATTGTCACACTTTTTTCCGTCCATTTCCTTCTAGCAGATTCAAATCGAACCAATTAAAAACATTGACAGACAAACATAAAAAAAATTAAATTAATTCATTTGAAAATTGAAAATAAAAATAGGGAACAATGTTTGAAATTTTTATATTTTGTGGTCATAAAAGGTGATGGGAAATGATACCGGATGGGGTGGTCTGTGGGATTGATTTTTAACTGCGCGCGAAATTTCAAATTTATGGCGGGAAAAGTATTGGGCAAGTGTTAATGAATGGCGTTTGATTGGTTGATTCAAAAAGCGTTTTAAATGTCAATTCGATATCGACCTTTGGGATTGCGGTGAGCTCGAAATACGCGACTGACTCATTTGGACCAATACGAGTGGCACGGCGGCCGAAGATTGACAAAAATAGTGCATTCGCGCCCGAAATGTTTATCGAGCTGTTAAAAATAAAGAGGGAGGTGGGGGTGATGGGCGAACCAATCACGGCACTGACACATCGGTGGTCGACTTGGCTCGACATGGGGTTGCACGATCGAAGAGCGACGCCGCTGCGGGTCGCGGGGGGGGGGCTTCATAGCGCGGTTGCCGCAAACAAAAAACACGCCGATGCTTGTTACGCATGTGCGTCACGCGATTAAAGGGACCGACCGCAATTTTTCCGTTTTTTTTTCTGTTTCGATTTTTCCGTTTTTTGTTTTTTTTTTCATCATCGATTACGACGAAAAAAAAACATTGCCACTATCAATTTCACCACTCGTTTTTACAATTTGTTAAAACTTTTGCAAATGAGTTTTTGTCCCTGGTGAGTGATGCGAAAATCGCCGGTTTTTTATATGCGATCAGCTTCTTTTTTAACTGCCGGATGCATTTTTACGGCAGCTTTTATTTTGAGAGATATGGAAGTGCGATACGTAAGGATGACTGTTATGGTTTTTGTCGGGGTTGGGTTACAAAAGAGGAGAACATTTTTAAAATTAGATGTAAAGAAACGCAAACGCGAATCATCGTGTGGAATTACCGCGCATGTTCCTCTCCGGTTCCTCGTGTTTTGTATTTATTTTGCATGTAGACTATACAAACGTACAACTATTTTCAATGCGAAGAATTTTGATTAACCCGTCTGTTTTTTTCTTTCTTTCATTTTTTAAAGTTACAATTTTTGGTTCAAGCTGTACGGACTCGTTTGTCATTGAGGAATTGTTATTCTTTTTGTTTTTCAGACCAATTGATGGGCAAATGCCAGTTTTGAAAGATTGTAAATCACGAGCGAGATTTCACAACACGTGGAGTTCCAGGAAAACGGGGGAAAGCAAGAGATGAGTCATTAGAAATGCATAAATTTGCCAAGTCGGGACTTTTAATTTTTAAAACGTGAATGAGAGTACCCTTGCCCCTAAGGCGGGCTGTCTGGTGCAACTGCGACTCGGCGTGTGTGCTTTAAACCGGCCTAACGGACCTAATAAACTCATCCGAAACAGAATTGCGGTAGTCCCAAAGTGCCAGCTGTGGCAGATGCAACGCCGACACTTCCATCCTCCAAAACTTATTCCGTTCCCTCCCGCATTCCTCGGGGCATTGACACCTAAATCGATAGTCGAAAAGCCAATGAAATATCGTTCCCGGCATATGCAAAATTTACATTTTTTAATCAATTTTTCATCCAGGTAAAACTTTTTGTTTTTTCACTTCTATTTTCAAATTTGCTTCCAAACGGACAAACACTTTTTTTTCCAATCCTTACTTTTTCCTACGATTTTGTAACAATTTTTTCGAACAACTTTTTCATAATTTTTACACAACTATTTTTCAACAATTTTCGATAATTGTTAAAAGTTTTGTTGATAACATTTTGTCTGTTGTCTGTTTTCAATGTTTTTTTTCCATCAAATGTTCCTTCGACTATTTTTTATTGCTTTTTTAATCACTCTTAGCAAGATAGCAAGTGTCCACTTTACGAGCTCTAGGCCTAGCCGGAGAAGTAACGCGATATAAAGTGCTCAAGGCTGTCTAGTCGCTTATGCGAATCTGCAACATTTCTGTACGAGACCTCGTGTCACCGCATTGTAAATAACGCACAAAAAATGATCGTTTCTTTCTCGAGCTGCAAGTGATGTAACACCCAGCACTCAAACGGGAAATTATTTTTCTTTTTCTCCGTTTGCAGTTGTAATAGATAATGTGGAATTATTTATATAATGATAGAAAAAAAAGTGATGAAAAATTCAAACAGAAATTCTTCAAATAGAAGGTATATACACTTTTTGCGATTTCGCTTTTGTTATGAACGATTTTGCACTTTGCTGATTCATAAAAATAAAAAAAAAAATAGTTTAAAAACCATGTATACGAT
>JAAMPD010000495.1:49040-65104 GCA_025266255.1 Trissolcus basalis | reverse complement strand
CTTTATAAATAATTTATATATGAATTATATGTAGAATATACACGGATATATTTTAAATATATAAAATATATGTAAATATTTTGATATAATATTAATTATATAATAATTTTATAATATTAATATTAATTATAATATAATTAATTAATGTAATATTTTGAAATTTTTTTCCGTGTGGAGAATTTTTGATCAAGATAGATATATGCACGAAAAAAATGACGAAATCTTATAAAATTATATTAGATTAGATACAAATTTTAACTCAGTTGTTCTCAGCTAAAAAACTGATTTGTTGTTGTTGTCATTTTGTTTGTTGTTTAGTTAGAATTCCGTAGATGAGAGAAGGGCGGAGTACTTTCTAATTTATTGAGTTTCTATTCGGCCGAAAATGATCAGCACCAGTGGGAAGAAAGTGCGGATAGCACTGGGCCCGAAAATTCAGTGAGTTATCGGCTGCAAGGTCGGGCGCGTGTTCGGTCAGTCCGGCATCAATCTCTCCGCACACGAGTGACAATGTATGAGGAGGCGAAGTTGTTTTTTCGTGCGTGACATCAATTGAACAGTGACAGTTTAAGATACTGGCGCAATAAAACGCTCTCGATATATATTTCTGCTGTGATTAAGTGGCGAAACAGTTGTGCCGTGTTTTGTTCCTTGGTATATCTTGATCGAGACAAAACAAAACATATCAATCATGGAGGAAAAACAAATGTCCCGTGAGTTTTAAACAACTCGAGACTTCGAGACTCTTTAAAATTGTCTCGAATCTGGAACAACAAATTTCGTGCAGACAAAAAACTAACTAGATCAACAAAATAAAATTGTAGGTTTCATTAGAAAACTAAGTAAACAAGTTTGAAGTTTTTGTCAATTTATTTGTGTATCATCGAATTATCTCAATTCTGTATTAACAATTTTTTATAGTTTAATTATTTTATTACAAAATATAATCAACTTTAGATGAACATACGAGTCATTTTGACCTATAAAATTTTATCAGAAATAATTTTCTATATTGCTATATTATTTATAATAATAATAATAATTGAAAACAATTTATCCGTTATTTTTTGTCAAGTAGTTTTTTTTCAGTGTTTACAGTAATTAATGTATTAATGAGTTTGGTATAATTTAATTTTTGAATTGAAGTATACAATTGAATAATAAATAAATATCAAAATGACATATTATATATGCCTGAGAGATTCGAACTCTTGTCTCGGACAAAAATGTCAGCGAAAGGACAACGAAAAACGAAATGTTAAATATTATCAGAAAACTTGACTGGACTGATGTTGAAACATTTCAATTTGGCATAGAATAAATTTCGAGTTAGAGTTGTTTACTCTCGGATCGGAATGGTTTTGTGTTGCCTTGCCGAGAGAGGAAATCGCCAACAGTTGTCGAAGTGAAAAATGCGCGTGCAAAAATCGCGCGTACCTTTTACGGCGCTACATTTACATTCGCGATAAAATTTAACGACAAGTGAAATTACCATGCTTATTTCAAATCGAAACGCACTCTAAATCACCGACGCGAATACATTTGTCCTTGCGCAACTCCGCTGCTCGTCAGTTCGCTGACCAACCAGAGGGGAATATCGTCCTATTGTATTATTCGTTTCGTTTGTAAATTGCTTAACCACAATTCAAAGTGATTTAACCAAACAAAGGTGATTTATCCAAACAAAAACTCAATTAAAATTAAAATGCTGGGACATAATAAAAATTTCAACATTTCATTTTATCTTTCATTTCCATTTTAGAAAATTTAAACTTTGAAAAATTTTAATTTAAAACAATTTAATAGTAAAAAATTTTAATTTAAAATATGATTGCATTTCAAAACAAATGAATTTAGATAATTGTGTAATGAGAAAATGATGAATGTTGAAAATTTTGAAATTGAAACGTTTCAATTTTTATCAATAAAAAAGAATGTTTATAAACGATTCGCGTGGAGGATTGAAAAATGTTTAATAGAGTTGGCGATACAAAAACGGTTAAAACAGATTTGTAACGTTTTATTTTTGTGCTGTTGGTTGAGGTAATTTTTCTATCCAAGTTCAATCAGGTTATTTAATTACTCCGTACCAGATGTTGGAACGTAACTTTATATCAGGGCAGACAGTGCAAATGAATTCCGGATGCCGGGATCATCTAGCAAAATTGCTCGATCAAGATTCGATCCGCGCCCAGGAGAAATTTTCCCAGACCGATCTAGGAAGCGATCGTGACGTCGATCAAAAAGCAACTTCCCGTCGTCTTATTAATCATCGATCATTATCCTCTCATAACCGTATGTTATCGATGAGACGCTCCCTGATGCAAAAACTGCAATTGTGATACCACCTTTTGTGTACCTTCGTAAGGCCATAATTCTCTTCACTGCTCGTGTTGCAAATCTTCTTTCTTTCTTTCTTTTTGTTTTGTTTTTTTTCATTTGTTTTCCTTGTTCTATTTTTTCTTTGTCTTATTTATTTTTTTATTCCTTGTCCTACTTTTCATTAGTCTCCTGTGACGAATGCACCGAAAGTTTTGCAACCCACTTTTTTGGTTCTCGTTTCTGAAGGATACCAAAGGACTATTGTAAAGTTCGTTGTGATTCAGATTGCGAAATGGTTGGAGTTGAAAAAACAAAAAAAATTGAAGGGAAAAAATGAATAAGTGAAATGAACTTTTATTTTCAGTTCATGTTACGCAACCTGCTTCAATTTTTCGTTTCACTTTCAAAATTTTTTTCTCATGTTTTCGGTCTGAAAAAATTTAATGGTTTTTAGTTATTTCCCTTTCAATTTCACGGTTTGAAGAAACATAATGGGTATATTGAGTTTTGATATCTGAATATCGGTTAAATTGATATCAAATCGACAGATTAAGATTGATGAATTGATGGAAACTACAAAGTAATCCGAATAATTGTTCAGCACTATCGAGATGGTTCTGACGATAAGTGAACAATCTTAATAATTAAATAAAATAACAAAAATGTGACCGTCTAGTGGTTCTCTTTATATTTGCAAAATATAAAAGTAATATCATAGTCATACAAAATTCAAATATCTATACAAAAAATATTATAATAAATAATAAACATGAAATAATTTTAAAAACTTTCAATAAATAGTAAGATAATTGTACCTATTTGTTGATATTTTGTATTCATAAGTTCATAATAACGAAATGTGAAAGTTTGTAAAATATTGTTTAGACAAAATAAAAATACATTGAACAAATTTTTTTTAAATTACTTTCACATGTATTTGGAACAAAATTTGTCGGCAATAGGTGTCGATTATAGATACCACTTCCTTACTATTAAGGAAGTTATTTATTTATTAAATTGCAAAAAAATTGGTCGTGAAAAATGAAAACATTCAAAGATAATTGTTATTATAAATAAAACATAATAGTTTCGCTGGAAGTACATTAAAATGGCTCTTCCAGTTTCACAACAAGAGCTACAATAAATTCGGTCTAGCAAACTGTTACACCGCGATAAATCTCCGTTCATGATCCGTGCATTATGAATCGCTGGAACGAAACAAAACGCATTAGCCGAGTAAAAGTGCATCTGGTGTAATGCACAGAATAATAAATCGTTGGAATTAATATCCGATAATGGACAAGAGCGCGAAGTTCAAAAAAAAAAAAAAATGACGAAAAATATGAAAACGAAAAATGTTGGCTACAACAGTTACTCGTGAAACGGGCCTGTCCGAGGTGGCGCGCAAAGACTTCCTGTAATTTATTTGTCAAGCTGCGTGTAGTACGCTGATTGTGCCCTACTTGGGGCGTCTGATCGTTTTGACGCGCAACCAACACAGGCTATAAATCATCCGTCTGCAGAGTGCGCAGTTAGCGGCCGTGTCGCGCGATGATCGACCGAGTGACCCACGCCGGCCTCTTTCCATCGTCGATTTGCATTAGCCGGTTGCGATCATTGCGCCCAGGTGCCGGCCGAACAAAAACACCCGCCAAATGTGTATAATCTCGGTCAAAAATGTACAATCGATCTGGGTCAAGGCAGACTCCCGGAACAATTTTTTATCATCCTCATTATATGCTTGTTTCTTTCGTTTTCATTTTTTTTTTTTTTGAAATCGTCATTTCATTTCGTTTTCAATTTTTCACTGATCAAAAACTTGTTTTATAGACGAATAATTTAACGTGATATAAAATTGAATTATAATCAGTTTGGGTCATTTTTAATTACAAAATTGAATGAAAAATATAACATGATCAGAATGCATTTTAACATCATTCGGTGCAACTTTTGATGCATCCAAATAAAAATACCTGCAAGTAAAATGCATTATTCAATTCTATTTTTTAAATGTTATATTTTTTTATTCCCAGTGGCATTTTCAATTTTAATTAAAAAAATATATATATGCGTTTGATTGCATTTTATAGATGACGCATTTTCAAAGTGATGCAACAAGCAACCTATTCAGATGCAAATTCATTTCTTGTTCATTCCTTTTCCTTTGATTTTTATTTCCTTTCATTTTCACAGTACTTTCCATTCATACAAACTTGAAAACATAAAAAAGTTGACATATGAAAAATTTAAAAACGGTAGTAAATAATTGGACTCATAATTCAAGTTTTAAAATAAAAAAAAAGGGTCAGAGTAAATTGATTTTTAAATAAATTAAAATGTACACTTTTATTGAATAGAAAATTTGTTCTACAAGTAAGTTTGAGTGTGAAGAAGTGAATTTTAAAAGATTGAATAAGAAATTCAAGTAGCCACGAAAAGTGAGAAAACGATAATCAAAATTGTATGGCACCCTGAGCCACTTTAACCCAATTGGGCGCGGTTTCACTTCGGCGCGCAATTTCGGGGCGAATCTTAAAACGATCGGTAGCATTTAATCAGGCCAAGTCGATTAATTAAAATTCCATTTGTATACGACAAGAGCAATACGGTGCCCTGTGAGAACCTGTGAAGAAGTCTTTTAAAAAAATCCGAAACCAGCCGCGCCGGTGAAACCGTGATTACAACATCTATTGTTTTTATGACGACGAGGAATATAAAAGGATTCCTGAAGTCGGAAAATGTGAGCATGATTCTGACCTTTCAATCTTACGTCAACCACGTGAACAAATATTTAGCCCGAGTAATCGTGCATGTTTGCCCATGACAACGTGACTCGAGTTTACACAACCGGCTCCTACAAACGTGCCTCAGCTATTTTTTTGTTTTTTGTTTTTTTTTTTATTTTTTTTTTCATTCGTTTTGCTTCGGTTGAAACTCGGAAAAACAATCGTATTTTCCGAGTTGCACTCGAGTGCTCCGCCTAAAAAATGATTGATTCTTTGAGTGCCCCCCGGTGGGCGCCAATCGAACGGAAAAGTCAACAGCCGGGTCACGTAAAAGGTTTTTCAACTCTGAGATGCTCTTTGAGGAACGCGATTTTAATGAGCGCGCGGCGTATCGTGCGACAAAACCGGCGGGCTTTTCGCACGAGCGGGCGCGGCCTTTTTGCTGTCGGGGGTCTTGATTAAAGCGGCACAGCTGACGTTCGCCGAAGAGAGCCGCTGCACTCGTCGCGTGCACTCGTCATCGAGGAGATCTCAATTTGTTCGTTTGTAAGTCGCTCGCACGGAACACTGACCTAGCCAACCGAGTGGCCTACGAAAATATCGTATCGCTGGGGATATCAAAACAAAAATGTATAACTAGGCCTTGCAGTCACAAAACGGAAGCCTTAATTACACTTTTACGATCCTCACTCACACAATCGGGCTTTGTGTCGGTCCGTGTGGACGTGGTGTGTCATTGTTGGTGCGCGTTATACCTCGAGCACTATGCTGCTTGGTGGTTTTGTTCGTTGAATTTGAATTACCCTCGATTGTAATTTCATTCACTCAAATTACAATCGAGTAAACAATGAAAAAAAAAAAAGAAAAGGAACCAATTTATTGTTATGTCTTTTAATTTCGCAATTTATTAAATGACGAATTGAATATAAAATTCATAATAAAAGTCGTTTTGGTGTTTTTAGTCCCACATGGAGAAAAATATATTTGAAATATATTTGTGAATATTTCACATGTACGTGATTTATAAATCATTTATAAAGCGGCGATAAGTTATATAAATGATATATCAAATAAATATATATTTTATCGAAAAAATATATTTAATATATATAAAAAATATAAATTCGAAATATATTTTATTTATATTTTTATCCCTGTGAGGTGTCTTTTGATTTAGATAAAAAAAGTGCGTTTTAAAAAAGAATGCATACACATAAACGAATATGAATAAAAAAAATTGAAAGATCGAAATAAAATTGTCATTAGAATAAAAAAACGCAGCCAAATAAATTTATACATAAATACAATAAAAAATGCTTTCAGATTCCCTTTGACTGATCAAAAAATCAGTCTGATGAAATTAAAAGTGGCAAAATATGCATACTTTTACTAAGAACTGAATTTTCACAAATTATTATTCCTTGTGAAAATAAGAGATCAATGATGATGGATCCACGCATTTTTAAGTGCAAGAAAAAATGTTAGAAAGAAGCATTTTACGAAAGATAATTTGCTTGATCTACGGGAAGATGAAGAAAATGCATTAGATAAAGCATTTGTCGATCGAAAGATGCATAATTCATGGACGGATGTAAATAACGAGTAATGATTTTTCGTGGAAGGCAGTGAAAATGTCGTAACAAGTCAATTGCAGGAACACGTTTGTGTGTATGTGTGTGGGTTCGGCGAATCGTTCGATCTGGATCGTTAATTCAACGTTTCAATCATTTGGAGCTCTCTCAGCTGCGTATATATAAAAAAGGGCTCATTGTTCCGTGCGACAATTCTATATCGCATGGCAGTGCAGCAGACGCTCGAGTCGCGTTTCATAAAGTTACGCACGGCGTTGTAAATTTGATGAGAGCCAATAAACCGAGCGAGTGATTCAATAAAAGAGCCCCCGGAGGCACTCGCGCAATTGGAACGTCGAGCGCGGTCATTGTCTCCGTAATGTCTCGCGCGACCACGACTATGACCTCCGGTTCATTGCCAGCTCGAACCCGCGCTTTATAAATTATTCATTCGACTTTAACTTGCGCTGCAATCTCCTGCGCTGCAGCACCAAACGATTTACATGTTAATTGTTTCGAACACAGGCGTTATACTGTGTTTCCAGTCGCGTTTTCTTTGCGATGCTATCGCGCGCCACCACGTGCCGTTTCGCATCCACCGCTTTTTTATTTTCCAGCCGCTTGCAAGGGTGAGTGCGCGCGCGAGCCTATCCTTTTCTCGCCTCGGGGAAGCCGCACAAAAGTTCACTCTCAGAACCCAGCGAAAGAAAAAAAACAACGATAATTGATCGCACTCTTTTTCTAATACCCGACTGTCTTTTCCTAATATGTTTTTACCATTCTAGAATGCTTCATTAATTTGAAAAAAAATAATAATAATAATTAATAAAATACAACATTTGATGACAGTTGAGGTTGCATAAATGAAGCATTTTTATACTCCATTGTACGAATGCATCAAGATGCACAACACAGACAACTTGCAATTTTCTTTCGTTATAAAATCTTCATACATTTTTGACGAAACCAATAATTTGTTATGTCTAACAATGTTCTAACAATGCACCATGGTGCAATTATGATATTCAATACATAATTGAATAAATTATGCATTGAACAAATTCAATTTTTTACTGACAATACACAGTCGGATGCATTTATTTTTTCATATAATTTGCGTGCAATTATTTCCAAATGCATTTCGATGCGTTTTTACGCTGATAGAACAAAATTGCATTCTGATGCAGAAAATAGGATTAGAAAATAAGTGCATTCAAGCGCATTAACGATTACTATAAATAAACGCATCAGAATGCGTTTGCAGGAAAATAAAGAAAAATTTAAATGTTTGTATTTTTGCATCCAGGCAAATGCATTCAAATGCACTTTTGCATTCGTTATTTGACCACGTTCAAGTTTTATTTATTTGTTGCATCTGCTTATTAGTGAATTTTAGAATAAATTTATGTAAAATTTTCATTTATTACTTTAATTATTAGTTCATTTTGAAAATATTAATAATAATAAAAAACATCAAAAGAGCATCAAAATAAAACGGAACTTTCGTTTATATTGTGAAATTTTTATTCGTGAAATTTTGGTTTATAACTTTGGAACATGAAAAATCATTTTATTCAGATTAACCAATTATTTGATTTTATGTGGCGAATTAAAAATGTATCTGCATGCAATTTCATGCACTAAATATCGTGTCACTGTTTAATTTGTTTTCGATGCACTTTTGAGATTATAAATTGAGAAGTGAAAGGGGGAGGAGATTGGGGTTGGGGTAGGGGACAAATGACGGCGAAGTGTTGATTTAACCCAAGGCACACATTTTATATATGTGAAGTTAATATCAGGTTTCTGTTGTATCATTGCAGGTGCTTCAGCGTGACATCGAGGCACACGGGCGCATTGTGAGTTCGGTGGTCAAACTCGGAGAAAGGGTATCGGCGCAAAATCACGAGCGACCCGGAGGTTCTTGTTCGCAGCATCCGGCGTTGCGCGTGGTAAGTTCGCTCGAACACCGCTGGCACCTCCTGTTCCTCCGCGCGCTCGAGTGGCAATGCCATATCGAGACGCTGGCTCTGAGTCTCTGCAAGGTGAGTAATGCCAATTGTTTTGTGTACTTTTGAGCGCAACTCTCACGTACGTGACATTTTTCGCGCGACCCCCCGATAAAACCAGCCTAATGGCCAATTTTTTTTTCATCTACACCGGCCCGGCAGAATAGACCAGTGAAAGTCACTGCTATCGTGTCATCGCTCCCCACACGGACGAAAATATATTTCTAATTATATTTCAAATGCACTTGATATATATTTGAATTATTTTTACATATATTTGAATTCTACTCCATTTTAATACACGCAGAAAAAACATATTATATGAATTAATAAACTTATCGATAAAATTACTATAACTTGTTGTAATCTAGACATATGTGTAGCTTTTGACAAATTTAAATATAATTTTCTAATCATTTTTACTACATGATGTTGTAAATTTTACTGTAATTATAATAAAAAAATCTAATAAGTTTAAAGGATAATTTACAAGATGTGTAAGATATGTTTGAGTTACAATATATTATAGTATTTATAACATGTTTCTTCTCCGTGTATAATTCATTTGGCTTAGTTCAATTATTTACGAATGTGTTCACAAATAGTTGATTAATTTACGTATATTTTGGTGTATATTTTTGTCTGAAAATGCAAATTTTATTCATAACAATTGATGGTTATGTTTTTTTTTTAATAATTTTTTTGTTTAGGCCGATCCATTCAGATATACCTTTATTTCAATATTGAAAATAAAAATTAGTAATTTTTATGCATTTTCAGTTCAATTTAGAAAGCAAAAGTATATCTAAATGCATTTGTCAAAACATTTGTCAAAATCTATTGGAATACAGTTTTAAATTATTGGAAAAAAAATTCATTTTTATGTTTGCATGTGAATGTACTTTTATGGTGCACAAAAAATGAATTAAGATTCATCAACTGTATTAAATATGTTGTCCGAATTTTTCTTTACTTTTTTTATCAAAGGTGGTGAATTTGAATGGCAAGTGCCGAATTTCAGTGTCCCAACCTGATGCGCGCACCTGCCAATGTACGATTTCTTTTTGTAACACACCAGTGGCCATGTACAAACTGATGTTACAGCAACGAAAATTCCGTTCCCCGTCGTCGCGGCACGAACAAAAATTTTGCTCTTTTTTCTGTTGTAATTTATTTTTTTCAATCTTGTTTTTTGTCCGATAAGTTTGATGTACATTAATTAAATTCGTTAACTGCAACTTTTCCAGTCTCGCGCGTCGTGTGCAGTTTCTCGAAGTCCAATTAAAAAGTCATTAATTCGGAGTTGTAATTTGTTGGAGAGTCGAAAAAAAGAGGAAACTTTGTGTTGGTGAGAGAAAAAAAAAAACTGGAAATAAAAGGCATTTGAGAGTTTGGACTTTTTTTCTGGACAAATAACTCTGGTACTCGTAACAATGTCTGAAGACTATCCTCGTAACCTGAATGAAGTTCTACTAAACTCCGTACCAAGCTCGACTAATTGTTTTCTTTATTTTCCATGAAACGGATAGGCGCAAAAGAAGCTGTTCATAATGCTCGGGCGCAATTACGTTTAACGATCACGATAACTAGTTCTTCAGATTTACATAAAAGTACATCAAATTGCACACCTGGGACGCATAAAAACAACCTAATGACGTGTAATTGTACAAAATAAATAATATCGGTTAGTCCGCGTGTGTCTTTTTCCAAAAGCCTATTAATGCCATGCGTTTTATATTTTCATTTCCATTCGACTCCCTTATTCCATTGAGATATAAATTGTTCGCAAAATGCATTAGCCATATCAATTGATTCGATCCGACGTTATTTATACGAAAGTGTAAAACTGAATTAGTTAATTAGCCAAAGTCCCTGCTTTTGAAAGACCGCCTGGCTGCGCACTTTTCAATGTTGCATTTTCCTACGTTGCATTAGGCATTCTGGTGGGATGGCTGAATTGACAGGACAATGCTCCGGATGACGCGAAAGGGATATTATACTTCGATACAGGCAGAGGGTAGACAAATGTTGACGGGGCTTTTAAATATCTTCCAGCCGACTTATCTAATTGGAAAAATACATCAAATGAAAAAAAAAAAAAAAAAAAGGAACATTAATCAATATCAAAGTAACCAGTTAAAAATAAAAAGTCAAAACTGAAACTGAATTGGAAAAGTTAAAAATAGAAAAAGTTGAAATAAGAAGTTGAAGAATAAAAAGAAGTTATAAATAAAGATAAGCAGAAATGACAAGTCTTGTTCGTGAAAATAAAAAAGTCGGTTGTTAAAATTTAATCATGCAAAAAAGTTGCAAAGAGAATGAATAAATTAGATAGATAGATAGAAGAGCAGCAATTTAAATTGATCGGAGTAAAAAATGTGTCTTGAGGATATCTAATAGGACATGAGAGCTAAGCGGAAACGGTTATATTTATGCGAGCCTGGCGTTTAATCGATAAGGTCTCATTATGTGTGCATTATGTTGTAGGCCAGCTGGCGCTTTCCCACCATCACATTGTTCGGCCCACTCTTTAATCGTGGCTCTCCGCGCGTGCACAATCGACCTAAAACGCACAGACAATTTCGCGTCATTCTTTTATCCGCGCACCAACACTCGCACAAATTAACCCTCCGAATCGCTGTCTCTCGCTATGTTCGCTTGATATTAATGGTGTCCAGGTGTTGGAGCAGGGAGCCTGGCCCTTATCGGGCTTGTTTTCTTAAATACACACTTCACCATTTTCTTTTTCTATTTTTTGTTATACAACTTTTTTTTTTCTTTCGCTTACTATTATCCTTTCAGTTATTCAATTTTATTCTGTACTTTCCCCTGTACGTTGAATAATAATTACTTGCAATGAAGTCAAAACCTGGTTGACATATGCCAATGTTTCAGTCGAAAAAAATACAATTTTTATTACAAATGCAGCAGATGCATTTAGTGTAAATTGATACATAGAATAGAAATGTAATTGGATACATTTTTTATTATTGGCTTAAGAATTGAAATTTATAATAAATGCTCTTGGATTGCACTTTGTGATGAAATTGAAAAATGATTGCATCTGTATTTAAGGCTAACATTTTTGTTCAATGTATCGGGTGACTTTTTTTAAATGAAATGTTGTATTTCCAGTTTGTTCGTTTTTGGCTGAGGTTAAAAAATTGTTCTCTGGTACCATTTCTTTTGATAAGAAGATGTCGCTTGTACTGGAACGTCGTTAAGAGTAATTGATACTTTGAATGATGGTAAACCGAGGTGATTTCAACAGGAAAGAAAAAGTCACTTGGAAGGAGATATATAAAATGTTTGTCTCTTTCGATATTTACACTTGGACAATTTTAATGGCCCGGAGATAAGATTGTTCGGCTTTCGGTGTCATCGCGATAAAAAGGTCACGGGCTTTCGCTTCCAATGGTATGACTAAGTTTGACATGCGAATGACCAAGGCGGTTTTCCCTGCAGATGTAAAAATTGTTTCTCCCCTGCACACTTTTGCAGACTGATTTTGATAAGAAAGTGCGGTTTGCATTAGACACAGTCACGCACTCGCGTAATTTTCTTGTTCGAGGCATTGCGGGAGTGGTTCGCTCCACGCCACTGTAGACAGGATGTCAGCTTATGATTTGTAGGGAAGAAAATTACTGTTTTCGGCTCGCGCGCCATTTATAATCAACTCAGATAGCAAATCTACCGGGCTAATCAGTTTTGATCTTGACTTCTCTAAAGTAATGACTTTACCTTGTAAACGTTTTGTTTTTTCAAACTCTACTGTGCTAATCAGGAAATTACTTTAAATTTTCATTATTTTGAATGAATTGCTTTTTTACATGAACAATTTTGTTTCAACAATCATTACGTCCTATTCAACAAATTATATTCATCAAATATATATTTCATTCTACACTGAATAGATGTTGAATTGAAAATTTTGATAAAATTGAATATATCATTAAAGTAAAAGAAAAAATTATCTTTTGGTTCTTGCCAAAACGTATTTGAACACAATTTTTATAGATCTAAATTGAATATATTTTCATAAAAAGATCTAAATTTGTGGCTCAATTGTTTCCAATTTTTAAACATAAACAATGCAAAAATGGTAGAATGTAATTTGAAAAAAAAATATACAATAATATAAAATTGAAGAATAAGTTGATAGAACATATATGAAATTGAATTGAAAACACTGTAAATTTATCAGTAATCCAACTGGTATGAAAAGGCACAGTAAACATGTCGTTGAATGAAAAGCATAAAATAGAACTCTTTGAAGTGACTATTAAATTTCATTGATACCAAAGGATGATAGAGAAAAAAAATGTTTGATTAAGATCATAAAGTGCAGAATTTATGCCCATTTATTGAATCGATGACTAATACAGATCCGTGGTATTATACGGAGAAGTTTGCTCGTGAAATGTGCCGCTTGTGTGTCGTTATTCAAATTAGTTTGTGGTTGAAAAATCGTTGCAACATATCGCGATGTTTGTTTATTCAACGGAACCAGCCAAAAAAGAAAATGCCGCGCTACAAGATTTATGCAATTAGCAATTGAAATGGGCAGCTTTATCGACCGGCGTTTCGTATTAATTGACATTTTTCGACGTGCGAATATTTTATCACCCAGTGAACTTGAGAATGGAAATGACAAAAATGCCATCGCGATAGCACGCGTGTCGCACTTTTACAAGCGGTTCGCGGTTTCACTCAATTTGTCGATTCAAATTTATTGAGAGAAACTGATATAAAAGCCAACTTGGCCTGATTCCTCGTGCGTTCCGTTTTTTCCCACCGACTGAGATAGAAATAACCATAGTTATTAAACACACGCGTCTGCCCATCATGATATCGCTTCGAAATGTTACTTGCCACGGCAATTAACAATTCGCTATAACGCTTGACAATTTAATGTCCACTCTGAAACATCCCGAGAAAGTTATTTCATCGAAATTTTAACACTCCGATATTGCGGAAACGTTTATTTTTTCAACACTTTTTTTGGTGTAATTATCCGTCGTTTCAAAAAGTGAGGAAAAAATCTGAATTTTCTCCGAACTCGTTTTGAATTTTATGATGTAATGAAAAGCAAACAACATGTGTCAATTTTCCTTTTTTGTATTTTACATAAAATAACGATTGCAAGTTTAATGGTCATTTCAAATGGTTCCATTTTATATTTATCATTAAACAACATGTTTACCGTGTCATTTCATACCAGACTGACAATTTTGTATTAATTTTCTAATTGACATTAATTGAATTTGTGTTTTGACAATTTTAATCTGCCCCGACATTATGTAAGTTGAATTAATGCATTTTTGAAATAAAACCTGATTGCATTTTTTCGAAAGCGCATTCTTCGGTGCTAAAAAGTATCATTCCGTGCATTGTCCAGGTTTAAAAATCGTTGAAAATTCTTCCTTACGTAAAGTGCTCCCAGATGCATTTTTTGCATTTTTATATGCATTTATTTTAAATCAATGAAAATGTTACATCAAAAAGAGAGCACATTTTATTTCCTTAATTTTAAATACATGCATTATTTTTTCAATCGATTTACGATTCAGTTTTAATTTAATATCAAATTTTCTATTTTATTAAAATGCAGTTTGAAAAAAAAGTGCATCTAAATATATTCTGTGCATCCATCAAAGTACATCCTGTTGTATTTTTTTTTACTTCTTTTATCTCCCGCATTGTTTTGATTAAATTTATTCCGTTTCTCTAACTGCAGTTTTGCAAGAATTACAATCACGATTTGATTTGCCAGTAAACGAGAAATCGGCAGCCACTTAGCAGGCCGTGAACAATCGGTCCTCTATCAGTTCGCGGCAGTTTCTCTGCACCTGCTTGGACTTTCACGCGAGCCCTGCCTCGCCGCGAGCTTACGTTATCGAATTTCCTCAGTGAGAAAAAGCAGTTCAAATATTCGTTATCGAGAAAGCGATTCCAGGAGCTTGGACATGAAAATCGTCCCTCACGGATATAAATAAGTTTGTATCGCGTGGTTCTGAATTATATAAAGTGCCACATTTTCTCTTACGATTATCATTTACAAGATAATTACGAGGTTCGCTTAATCTTTGGTACGCGTGCCCCAACAAGTGAGACAGGTCTTCGAATTTTTAAGTCCTACATTTTTTATCACAAAACTGCATCCCGGATAAATAATTCAAATCGTTATTTCTTCTTTTAATTTTATGAAAGAAAATTGCTAGGCATTATTTATCATCCCATTTATTGCGATAAGATCAAATTTAATAGATGAAAATGTTGTTCTGTTTTTATTGAATTTAATATATACCGGTTACATAAATCAAATTGAGGTATATATTTGTGTTCTATATTTCGGAGGAAATGGAGTACCTGGGTTGAATTATATTTAGATCTTTTCATGCTTTCATATTCAAGCGGTTACGCAAAACTAACAAAGCACCGCGCTGTTTTCAGCAACTAGAAAGTTTCGACTATTGTCAAGAGAGGAGATTTGTTCATTCGCGCGATTTCGGTATTTCCCCGGGACACACAGAGAAAAGACAAACACGCTCGCGAAAGGTCGTCACCTTTTATCTCTGCCCTCTGAATAAAATGAAAGACTTGGGAAGTGTTGACTGGCGAACAGGTTTCTCTCCGTGTGTGTCAATAAGTCACGCATGCAAAATTTTTTGCCACGATCAGAACGACGTGATGATAATAAATCAAATCGAATATTTCAAAAAATGAAGCTGATTTATTTCAACTTCCTCTTTTTTCATTTTTTATTGTGAATTATTTTTTTTTTTTAGTTTCTCATTTTGTTTGTTTATTTTTATCTTTTTGTTTCTCGTGTTGTTAAGTTTGTTTGTTTCTTGTTGGACGCGTTTTTTTGCTAATTTGAGATCTGATTTATTCCAACGCATGAAATCAACATCAAAACATCCAGTAGAATGTTGCTGCAAGCTTCCTGCGAAGATTATCTTTATCCGAAACAGGAAATCGTTATTAACCGTGGAAAAGAAAACCGGGCGGGTTCTAGGAAAGTGAGTGCATAAAAGCGTTGGTTTCTGCGGACCGAATCGGACCGAATATTAGTCTCGTTGGGGAGAGTTCCAGGTGGAGTGTTTACCCGCGCGAACCTGTTCAAACATGTAATCCGAGGAAAATGTAATCAGTTACGTTATGAGAGCTGAAAAACCGGCTCGACAATGCAGAATATCGGTCAGAATCGGATGCCAGGTTTCAAGCCACAGTCAACTTGTTTTCCTCCGTAAACTCGATGCTACAAAATAAGAAGAGAAAAGAACACATCAAAAATGGAGCCATCAAAAATATCAAATAAATCTTGAAAATTGAATTAATCAAAAAGAAAACAGATTGAAAATTAAAACAAACAATAATAATGATTATGCAACAACGCACTTTCAAGAATGTGAAACAATTTTCAGTTTAATGCA
>JAAMPD010000495.1:0-49023 GCA_025266255.1 Trissolcus basalis | reverse complement strand
TACTAAAACTTAAAAACTTAACGTATGTAAGTACTACCTACGTTTTTGTTTTTTTTTTTTTTTCTAGTTTTTATGCGAACTGCATTCGTGAATGAAGTGTATTTAAATTCATTTTCGCATCAACGCAGAGTGTGAATGCATTCAAAGAAACACGCATGTACGCGTGGTGTTTTGGTTTTTTCTCATGGAAATGCAAAAAAATGAATACAGTCAAGCAAATTTTTACACATGAACAAATTTATGCATTTGAATGAAGTTCAAGTGAAAAATGCATTTTTAAAATGCATCCTTAAACACGCAGCCATAAGATAAAAGTATAAAAATAATAAAATAGGTTGTCTGACTCAGTGGTTGGAAATAAGTTCTTTTTTATAAAAATAAGATTTTGAATTGCACTATTGAGTAAAATTCAATCATCCAAAAGTGAAAATTCATTTTCTATTCATCCAGCATGATGATGAAATGCATACAACAAATTACACCGAACGCGAACAATTTGTTTTTTCGTTCCACATAATCTTCGATTTCACATTCGATTCAAAAGTCGAACCGCGCACGCGAAAACAATAATTTCAAGAAGCTTATTATTTTTGTTCAAATTTACATTCGCAAATGTGAGTTCGGTTCGTGGTAAAAAAAGGGGGTCGTCGGGGGGCCCCCAGTCATGCGAACCGGCTGACTTACTTTTCTGAACATGTAATTGAATATCGGTGGTTTTCGTGTGCAGACGCGTTTTCGTAGCCGGCGTTTTATTAATGACACGTGTATCCTTCATCCTGTGCCTAACAAAAGCCGCTCCATGCCGGTCGGAAGTCACGCATCGATTATCACAATTCGCACCGGATTAACGTCGCTTATCTCCGCGGGCTCTCGCGATAACGATATGTTTGTTTATCACAAATTCGACGTGATTCATTGTCCTGGTTATTTTTTTCCTTATTTGTATATATCTCCCTCGCCACAATTTCACTCACACTTAAACGCCAACCTTAACGCATTATCAGCACCCGGAGAAATCGAACTTTTTATACTCGTTTATTTTCTAATCGGAGAAAAGGGTTTTGGATCAATTTTTTGTCGCATTTTTTTCCTATTTAGATAATCAATTTTCCCTGTTCCACGAGGACTAGGCTACTAACTACAGACAAGAAAAAAGTGCAATTTATTTTTATCGCACTGAAAATAACGATGCGTGAAATTTTATTGTGCTAATTAGAATCTTGATTGTGTGGGATCAATTTATTTTGTGAAATTGTTAAATTTCTGACATTCAACAAAGTAATACTAGTATTTTTCAAAATTTCATTTCATCATTCATCACCTTCATTCAAAATTATAAATAAACAAATGGAATTTAAAATAAAAAAAAATTAATTAAAAACACAAAATGAATAAAGGTTAGAAAAACTGAACAAAAAATAAAAGGCTTGTAAAAATATAAGAATTATATATAGTTTGACATTTTATATTTTTATCTTGGAAGTCATCATTAGCACACATCTGAATTGTGTAAACTAGTTGGCGAGAATAAAGTCGACCCAACATTGTTGGAAAGATAGTAAAATGTAAAATTTACTACGCGGCTTCATATATGAGCACGCCAGTTGTTCTGCGCGTTATCCCGGACAAAATCTTAAAGTCTTGTTTTCAGGTTTATATTTCCATACAATGCCATGCTAATTAGTAGCTACACGTAAGCAACAATGGATCCCTTACAACCGGGTATAAAGTGTTTTCAATGTTAATTGATAAAGATTCGCCGGGGATTAATTAAAATTTTGCTCGATCAATATACGGTCTTGAAAAAGACCATAGATTTTCTTTTCACTAACAAAACGTAACAGTTGATTTCACTTTCGAGTCATAATCGTTCTTGATGATTGAGAAAAAAAAATAATAAGTTTTCACTTTCAAACAAAAATAATAAGTTGGACAATTGGTCGATCCAGTTTTTGTTCTGGTTGGAACGAAAATACAGTCATTGATGATTGGCATCTTGGTATTTACTTTTTTACCATTGTGTAACACAAACAATAAAAAGTGAGAATATTAACAATGGATGTATGAATGTTAGGAAACTTTCTGTTTCATTAAAAAATTGTAATTTCGTCTGTAGGAACTCGAGTTGTATAATGTCAATATCTATTAATATGAAATACATATCTAGAACAATACAAATTAATTAAAAAATAAAAGAATACACGAAGTATAAACATTTTGTTAAAAAAAACAGTCCAATTAATAAAGCGATTATTTTTCAGGAAAAACAATTATACAAGGTATTAAATAAATTTCAGGACAATTTAATAGAAAATTTTTATGAAATCATTTTTTTAACGTCTCGTATAAATGGACAATAGAATGACAATATGTTCATCCAATTTATATCGAATAATATACATATCAACTGTATGTGTTTTAATATTTTTCATATATGAAAATATACGGTAGATATATATGGTCGAATTATAATTTTTTAAATAAATATATTATTAGTATATTTCATGTGTGGACAATATGTAATTTTTTGAACTATGTTTCAATTTTGAATGAAACGATTATTCGATTATGAATGAAAATAAATATTTGTTGATGGTCAGACAATACTACCTGATAATTGAGAAAGAGAACAAGTCAGCAACTTTTAATAATCCTTTCAGAATAAGTTATGAGTGGTCGCATAATACGAATTGAGAAAAAGACAACAAAAACTTGTATACCTACAAACCAAAAGCCACCGTAGGACCAAAAACATAATGCTTATTGTTAATTTGATGTCACCTGTCGTTGGGAATGATGTTGTAAACACTGTAAAACACTTTCTCGCATTGAATCATCAAGCATTTTCACGCCTATGATTTACAATCATGAATTGTTTATCTTTTGCGGCGGTGAAAAATGGTGGTTCCAATTTCATCGTTTGATCTATGCATACAAAACGATTAGGTTGGACTTTCGGTCGTTAGTTCTCTGCTTCCGACAAAAAGCAGCAGACAGGCCGGAAAAGCGCATTAAACGTTATTAGAAATGACTCTTGAAGATTAATAAACGCCGACCAGGATGCGGGGTGTAAGTTTATCACTCGAGGCGCTTGAGGAAAACGATCCGCAAATCGTATATTACTTGTCCGTTATCCGATCGAAATGATAATTGCATAATAGTTGTTTAGCAAAGATGATTTAAGCATCGGCTGCAGATGCGTCTGCGAGAGGCCAAACATCAATCACAAAATGTTACTTAATGCACACGCAATTATCGGTGACTATAAAATCGCCGATATTGCTATTGCAACATCTCTAAAACGTCTGATTCAATGACTATAAATCTCGGAACAAAATAATCATCCGATAAGAACCTCACAGTCACAAGTTGATTCATTTGCTTTTTTGCCTCTTTTGTTTTATTCTTCCACTTTGTCTGATTGTTTCGTATTTTTATTTTTATTTATTCTTTTTTCATATCTAATAATTTTTATCATTTGCCCTAGTGAAAAGGATCATATATTGTCCATACATAAAACATATATTGACAATATATTATGTGAAAAATCATATATTGACAATATATCATCCGTATATTGCCAATGTATTGACAATATATGAACAATATATTGACTATACATAGACAATATATTTCCAATATACAATCCATATATGAAAAATATTAAAAAATATATGTTCAATATATTATCAATATATTGTCAATGTATTGGCATATATTGCCAATATACTGACAATGTATTATCAATATATTGTTCATATATTGTCAATATATGATTATATGGAAAATAATATATTGTCAATCTATTGATAATATATGGACAATATATGATCTTTTTTACTAAGGAATGTATATTATAATATTTACAACTCAATGGTATAACAACATTAAAAAAATATATATAATAAAAATGGAGAGTTAAAACATCAAATAGGTGCGAATTATTTGTAAGAAATTGTTTCGCGGGCCAAAAGTTTTATCTTCGCGGTTGAAATTTGACATGCTTGAACCTGTGAAACTGAGCAAACAGTGTCAGCCGGCTGATTTTACAATCCACTCAATCACCGAGATGCATATTACATATCTTCACTTAGCAAAGAGTTTATCTCGGTTCAAAATCTTTGAGATGTCCGTTTCATGATGCATCGATTTTCACGTACATGCCAGCGCTGCTCGGATGAATTTATTATGAATTCTGACATCGAGCAACGAGCCATTCTTTCGATCGTTCCTCGAGTAATTACTGTACCTGCACACGAGATTTGCCGTGTAATTTTTAACGCTGCCACGTTGACAAAGATGGCAGACGTACAGTTTGAATCGGCAATTAATACAGTCCAATCGAATAAATAAAATCGAATGAAGAAAAATTTTTTGAATAATTAAAATAAAAAACTGAATTATTTGAAATGAAAGGATCTTGAGAAAAAGATACCGTTTTTATATTTAATCTAAAATTGGCTTTTGCAAATTGGATGTAATATTTTACATTGGCTGTAATTAATTAAGTGAATTAAATGAAGTTGTGATTTTATTTGTAAAAATGTATCTAAACAGATTTTTATACGCGAAAAAATTGGAATTTCACACAAGGATAAACAAGAAGAGTGCATGTTTCTTCAAAGGTTTACAAGATTTTGCCTTGACTTTATCGTGTAAAGATAATTTTAATTGCAACTAAGCTCTTCATTCTGTTGAGCGCGATTACCATCTTGCTGAGATGATCAAAACGGGAAAATTCAAGGAGAAATGCTGTTATATTGGAAAATGATTGAATTATATTTGGTAAACATATTTATATGCGACATTACGTTACGCTTCGGTAATGCGATATTATTTAAATTTAAAATAAAAATAAGAAACCAAAAACGTGATTGTTATTCAGTACACATAAATTTGTGTGTCATGCCCATTCTTCCCTTTGGAGAGCCATGACGAAACAATGGGATTTAAAATCGTCTGTTCTTTTCTTCTTTCCTATAAATTTATGTATTTATACCATTACAAAATTTCATCTCGATCAAAAATTGTAAGCAGTATTTTTCATTTTGAAAATTTCGTCAGCTCGAGAAGATGAAAATGTCAAAAATGTTTAAGTCAGTTTTGAAGTAACACATTTTATGAGCTACAAATTTATTTGTTCCAAATGTATGAATTCCATATCCTGAACAAAAAATAATCGAGTCCAAAATGTCAGATCCAAAAATGTATACATTTTTAAATCAAAAAGTTTTGAGCCAAAAATTTATTGAAATAAATGTTGTTAGTTAAAAATCTGTAGAATAAAAAATATTGAAATAAATTGTATTTTTAAGTAAAAAAATTTCTGTTATGGAAAATTGTTCAAATTTAAAATGTTCGGAATTTTCCATTTGAAAACTTTTCCCTCCTATTTATCGTTGACTTCTGCAAGTTTGTTTTTTCGTTTTCACCTTGCCCAGCTTGCCTTATCTCGTTGACGTATACCTGTTCAGATCTCTTCCTTGTTCAAAAGTTTGTCAGTTTGAACAAATGTCAGAAGAACGGCACACAATGCGGATTAAATTACGGCCGAGTCAAGTGCAGTCATTTGAAGGATAAAGCTGCATCTGCAACCTCGCGTCACGTCTCCCGATGGTCATAATTTAAAAACGAATTTTTCGACAGTGGAAAAGGCAATTAGAATTTTCGCTTTCTGAATTCCCCCGTAGATTGAAATTTAAATCTGCATCATCATTTGTACTTTTTTTTGTTATAGACTTCATCTGACCTTTGTTTCTTGCCTTGAAAAACAAAGTCCATCCTTTGAAATTATCATTTAGAAAATAACGATAAATAATAATTGAATTCAAAAACCAGGACAATTTCAATGCAAAAGGTAATAAATAACAATAACAATAAATTTATCGATCATGTTGAATTGAGAAAGTCAAACTACGCGAAAAAGTTGTTTTAAAAAAAAGCCAAACCACAAAGGCTGTAAGGAAGGAAAAAATTGATGAGAATGCGAAAACAATTGCACCGGGAATGTGTGTGAATTCCGTATACAAAGCGCACGCAATGTTTGCTGCATTTCGGTCGTCCCTTTAAAGCACCAGGTCAGAATACTCGAGGTGAAATTAGCAGGTAAACTGTAACTTGGGGAGGGCATCGTACACACCATTGGTTCCCGGAAATGCATAAATCAGTGTGACGAATTCGTGTTTGTCCAGTAGTGGCAGTTTTAGAAAATGTAGCCTCAGTCTGTCAAGTGCAGTCCTCAAGTGTTGTTTAAGAGAAAAGAAAACTCAGCGCAGTCTAAATTTTTTGATTTTCAAATAAAACAAAGAGAATCACATTTAACAGTGAAATCAACCAAATTATATAATTGGATTAATCGAAATATAATAATTTTTTCAAAACCAGTTGAAAAAAGTAAAATTGGGGTGTAAAAGTTGATCAAGATGGGAGCTTATGAATTTTTGAATTACCTGACATGCAACAATCTGAAACGACTGTCGTTGGACTTCGTGACACCGAGCCAAGTTTGTTATATAGTGACGGTACGTTTGTGTATTTCGCATACTGGTTCTATCGCATTATTGATGTGGTCATGTTTTCAGTGTAACTGTATATCAATGACACGGTCGTGTCTCGCGTCAAGTTCATAAAAAAAAGTGAAATGTTACGCGCCTAGGATATTCGATTGCAATTGGGTTACAATTGTTACAGTCATTGCTCCTAATTCTACACGACTCCATCCAGCTCCCAAGTTTCCACTTTATCATACACACATTTTCACTCTTATGAATGGTGAATAATAAAATCTGTCGGATCATTTTAATTGAAATTTTTTTTTCACCGGCTAATTTGATCCAAAAAACATCATCATTTTTTTTTTCTTACAATTTTTTTTTTTCTCACACATTTTTTTCACATTTTTCCACAGTTTTTTTAAACTTATAATGAGCTATTCAAAGATGTCTACACAACAGTGTTTCAAAAATTGTCCACAATTACAAAGAAAGTGAATTAATTGGTGTTCATAAATGAGAAAGTTTAAATTAACTAACCAAACGTTTATTATTCTCTTGCAAGTTTATTTAGTCTTGATGGCATAAATAAATGTTTCATCAAACGAGAAACATTTATATTCTGATGAAGAAAAGTTCATTGAAAGCTATCGATTTGAAGTGGCACTAATTAATCATCCCTAATAAAAAAAATATATATTGTCAATAGATGTGAATTTTTTGTTACTAGAGAAATTTTATTTGCTCTCGGTGTCAGGAAATATTATCAATTTTCAGTACCACTACTGAAATTTCTACAAAAAATAACAAACCTGTACTAACAAAAATATAAGTTTGCAGGAATTATGACCAGTCCCTTTTTAAAAATAGATTTAAGTTTTATTACAAGATAGGTTTTTTTTGTCATTCTTTTTCAGGTACACAAATTACGAGATTAGAAAAACTGTCCCCCAAATGGACTTTCGACCAATTCATAAATCCAAAATATGATTTCTTATAAACGCTTTATTTAGACAAAATATTTATGAATAAAATCAATTTAAATTAGAAAAAAACTGATGAAAACACAAATGTATTACGTGAAAATAAATTATCAGATCCGAGCCCGATAAACTAACTGGATCATCAATTTCACCTGCTTCTAAATCAAATTCATAAAATGTAGGCTCACGTTTTTGTAGGAATAGAAAAAAACCTTTTTTTTTTAGAATCTTCATTGACGTTAAAAATTGTCACTAATTTGTTGGCACTTGTCTAGACAGGTTCAATCGACATTTCGTTTTAATTTTCTATAGATTTTATTTACGAATTTGTGCCCACAAGATCTAGCACCGCTGTAAACAGATGGTCCTACTTAATACTCATTGTATAAAACATTTTAAAGTCACAGGTAGCGCGCCACGAGCGGGCCAACTGAGCACTGCTCGGCGCAGCTGTCACTCAGTAATAATTTCAAGCTTGTGAGTGGTGGACGGTTCCTATCGCTCCTCTTCGGTTGGTGCTTCTAGATTTTTTTCGCTGTTTTCTACTTTTCACAATTTCTTTCAATCTGTCAAACAAAAATTTAATCAGTGTTATCTTTATGTAATAAATCAAGTGTGATATTCAAAAAAAAAAAAAAAAAACTTTCAAGTGCTTAAGAGTTAAAGCGAAAATAAAGTTTGAAAACCTGTGCTCTGTTAAGTGAAACTGTGTGAAAAAAAAAAAAACAAAACAAAAAGGAATTACAGTGATTTGAATCGAGCCGAGAAGAAGGTGGTCATGAAAAAATTTCTTGATCGTTTAATTTTCTTAATTCATGAAAATCCGTAGATCAGAATCTGATTTACAAACATGGTCATTGATCCTGCATAGAATGAAGATTTAGTAGAAGATTTCATGGAAAGAAATTTAACCTAGTTTAATGTGAGATTACACACCCACGCGATTTAACAAAAACACCCACCAGGCCTTATCGAGAAAGATGAAAAATTGTATTCGTGCCGATAATGTTAATCTGAGTTTACGCAGCGCTGTTTGCGCTAGGTATGAATCAGACGACGAATCATTGATCAATTGGTCGATACAAACTTTTTAGTTTCCTCGTCCTCGTTGGTTTTGGCATTCGTTTCTAGAACGTGCCACATTTGAAAGCCTAGAGCCACAAAAATGCCTTTGTGTTGTGCAGACCCTTATTGAACTTGAAACTCAATGGTCTACCGATACCCCTGCGCCTATCTATTCATCACAGGCTACAGGCTTCAAAGACATTTTTATCCCTCAGAAATCGGCATACCACGCGTCAGGGCAAGCGAAAAAAACCAACCTCCTCAATCCCGTAAAAGTGTACCAAACATCTGGCGCTCAAACACTCAAACCTAAATTCACAATTTTCCTTTTAATTTCAAAAGAAAATTAAAAAAAACAATAGACCATGTTCAAAAACGTTTTTGTATATTTTTAAAGAAAAATGTTTGTTCAAGAAAAAAACCAGTTATCTCGTTCCTCTCATCACTTGTCGAGATTGAATTTTTCCCTTGCAACCGTCGGCATTACGCAACTTATCTGTCGATAATCCCGTTCGATTTGGCGAGTCCCTAAGACCCTTCTAACTCGGGAGAAAATGTTCCAGGTCCAGGTATCGTAGGATCTTGAACTGACACGTCCATGGTGTTAATTACTTTTACAGAACAGTTCCAAGAAGTTGGGTTGTGCAAGTGGAAAATCCTGTGTCAAGAAACGCTGAAAAAAAATTGTAGGCTGAATCAAATGAACTGGACTTAACCCAAGTCCGCTGAGAATGTCCTCATCCACGGTTTTCTTATTTCAGCTTGTTTATGGAGCTTATTCAAGTTCACAAATCGGTTCACATTATTCATCTCCGATTTCATATTTTATTTCAATCGACCGAGCGGTACTTGTTTTAGAAAATTATCAATTTCGTAATTTCGGGTCGTATTTCGTAGGGGTAGTTGGGGTTATTGTGACACCTCTGGATAAATGTGACACTCAAATAACTTTTTTCAAGTTAAAAAAAAAAAACAAAATTCCTTCGTAAATTCAAATTTTTGTAATCCGATACAAATGTAGTTGAAAAAAAGGAATGTATATGTTCAACTTACAAATACTGTCATTTTCCCTACTTGTCACAATTACCCTGATTGCCCCTATTCGAGACTTTTCAGAAGTTAGATAAGTAGTAGTTTGCTTCATTTAAGTCTGTTCATTTCATTTTGTTCGATTTTACAATATTGTTTTATTTCTTGTTACAGAATTTTACTGGACGAGCATCCAGCAGCGACAGCGAGGAGGAACCGGTCACGAAACATCCCCGGCTTAGCCACGAGCTATCACGCGACTGCGAGAAAGAGGACGTCGTTGTAAGGAAGCTACGACCGTCTGGTCTGAGGAGACGCAACTGTCCGCTGTCCGCGACGGACCTCCTCGAACCCAGGGTCGACTCCGACAGCGAGGCTTCTACTTCGTCGGACAACCGATTCAACGACGATGGATCGTATTTCGAGGTGAAACCAAAGATTCCAATCTACGCTTTTTCACTTTCCATTTCCAACGTCCACTTGTTTGTGATAACGCTTTTTTTTAGTTTGTCTATTTCAATCAGACTTTCTTACTTTGAGAAAAGGACATTATTTAGATAGCCAATTTTTAAAAAACGCATCAGTTTCATATTCCCAATTTCTAATTTCATTGAAAAGTTAGATTGTAAAAACTTTTCATTATAAATCTATCAGAAAAGTGTTTTTATTATATGTTTTATTAAATTATATATATTTTATTTATAGTATTGAGTGAATTACAAAAAATCACGAACAAAATGAAATATCAGAACTCTGAGATATAAAAATGGATTCAATAATGTAAAATCTGATTGAACCGATGAATGAAGCAATTAAGTGTCCTGGGGACAATAAAACTACACTTAAATTCGATTAGTTGAATGGAAATGACGAAACGGTTGCCGTGGAGCAATGTCAATCGTGGATTTTTAATTGAATAACAAATCGCTTATGATCGTCGAGACGGATAAGTTATTAAAGGATTACAATGGTGGGAGAACGTGGTAATTAATTGGACACGATGACCATTAACGTGGTTGAAAAGGAAAGAAAAAATGGGCATTAGGCTGACTAGGGTTCCGTGCGGAATAGGCAAACATCACGAAGCGGACGGACAATCAAGTCTACGGCAGCATGTCGATTTTAATAAGCTCTACTCAATTAGTTAGCGTTTAATAACTATGATTAACATTCAATCTTCCATTTTATGGTAATCCGATAATTAGAATGAATCAAATCTCGTTTGTACCCCGATCTTATCATCATGAATTATTACACCTTTTGAAAAATGTCAAAACTGAGATTCAAATAGACATTTTAGTTATTTTCTTTTATATCCATAAGAAGCACTTTTTGGAAACTAAAAAAAACGTGTCGGTTGTAATTCGTTTAGAGAAAAGGATTACGTTTGATATATTATTAGTGTTTGATGATATTGAAGAAAAAAAAAAGTTTTCCAAGATGTGATGAAACGTTTTGAATTGAAATGGATCCGAGCCTACCGTATTGAAATTCTAAAACAAATCATTATACTTGCAAACGAGGGAAAAGTCTCAAGCCAAAGTGTAGCGTTCGATAGTTGTGAAAAGGAAAATTGTTTGAATAATATAATCCGTTTAGTTTATTTCTCTTGTGTAGATTGTATTGTCGGACGATGAGCATGTGTTTCATACATACATCCAGCTCGAAAAGAGTGTTGCAATAAAATACTTTATCTTGACAGAGGAGGATAGTCGCGATAAAATAACACGTTCTGTCAATTTAATTAAACGAATATACCGCTGAATAGAATCTTCTTATGGGCTTTTGTCACGAAACATCATTCGTCAGATTATTCTTCGTCTTTGCTGAAAAACAAACAAACTTTTTCGCTCGTCTTTAACTGTTCCTTCCTATTTAGACGCTTTTATTCTTTATAATTAAAAGTTTAAACTTCCTTTGAAAACTCTTTTCACAAGTCTTTCAACAGTTGAAGTCTGGAGTTTGTATACTCTTCGTAGCCACTAGTTGACGTCTAAAATATTTTTATGAATTTTAATTCAAAACTAATTTTATATTAAACATAAGTCAAATAAATAACCAACAAAACTGTCATTGTCAGTTGCTAACTTGACAGTTTTTAATTTCTAGTATTTAGTATATAGTTTATAACTTGTAAATAATAATAATGACTCGGAAAAAATGTTAAAGAAACTTGTAAAAATGATAATTTTTATCATAAATAAAGAATATTATTTTACTTGGTTATGTAAATAATGTCCTTTTCACGAAGTGAGAAAGTTAACTAATTCAAATGCTTGAAACTGAAAAAATAAGTAAGAGTGAAAAAAGTAATTCAGGCGTTAAAGAGGCTTAGAAAAATGAGTTAAGTCTGTTAAGACAAATTATTATTTTGAGTTTGATAAATACTGACAGATGTGTGATGTCGTTGCAATTATTTGATACCCGCTCGATATGCGGCTTAGCAGTCGTCGACCGTAATCCTGTTAAAACAAATTTTAGGGACTGAGCGCATTAGCATCACAGCAAGTATAAGGTCAAAGAACCGGAAAAGCAGAACCGCTTGAGTACTCGGCGAAATTATTGGTTGAAAAATTGTTTCTTTCCGTTTAGTTAGAGAAAATAACAAATTAGTGAGGTGTCCTGACCCTTTTTCCTTTTTCTCTTGCGCACATGTTGATAAAACGAAATTGCACGTTACAGGATGAACTGGAAAAGTTGTGTGTGATGGATACAATTTTCGACGAGGTTAAAAGAGCTGCTCACAGTGCATTTCCGTCCGAGACCGAGGGGGAGTATATCGTAAACAACCAGGAAACAGATAGCAACGTCGGGGCTACGATGCCGCCCACGCCGAACCCAGTGCCAATGGCGACGACCAAGTCCATTGAGGAGTCGTGTGACGAAATCGACGGTGCTCGAGGCAATGACAACTCTGCACTTTTATCGACTCCTATAAACTGCAAGAGGCAGCCTGATTCAGACGAATCTTTCAATTCGTAAGTATTTTATTTTTTATTCAAACTAAATCAATGAAACAAAGTTGTAAACAAAAATATGTTTTCATATAAACTAAAAAGAAAGATTAAAATAAGAGAATATAAAAAAGCAATAAGAATCTTGATTTAGCAGCTAAATGCAACTACTTTGTAACTGTTTAATGAAAAGTATAGGCTGTGTTTAAGAGCTCGGTTCATTTCGTTACAATTAATAGCAGGCTGAATCAGCAGTTTTGATTGGAGGATAGAAACAATTTTCCACCATATCATTTTGTTTTTCAGGTCTAATAGGAGCTCGAAAAACTGTGCGACTTTCTACTTTAAGCACCTCGACACTGATTCAGAGGCTGAGTGCTGCGCGGCAACGGAGGAGTGTCGGATCGTGGTCGACGACTCGTCAGAGGAGGAATGGACGTACACGGTCGCGCGCGTAGATAACACATCTGCGAGCAACGGCGACGAAAAAGCCGATGTCAAAGTTCGTGCGGAGGAAGCATCCGTGCCCGAGACCGACAACCAAGCCAAAGAGATGAAGGAGGTGAACTGCGTCGAGGACGAGCAGGATGATAGCGATTACGAAACTAAGAACGAAAAGATACGAAGGCTGATCCGAGAGGTCGAGAAACTGGTCCGCGAAGAGAATCGCGTTAGCACTTCCAGAACCTCGAGGCTTCCGCCTGTCGTCTTCGAAAACAAGCCTGTTAGCAGCACCAGCCAGTCCAAGTATGCGAGAATCAAAGAATGGCTCAAATTACACCCCTTGGTTGAAGACAGAACACAGGTTTGTCACTTTTTTTTAATAACTTTCTAAACCAAAGACAGAAAACAGTACAGTTTCAACGTGAATTTAAATATAAACATTTTTAGAATTCACGTAAAATTTTCATGCTCAAAAAAATGTAAAAAATGTATAATATATATATTTTATTTATATTTTACTTTTTATTATGTACACTATAACAATTTATTTATAGTTTTGTGGTTCCATTAGTGCAAAAAGGTCATTAAAATATTTTTTAAAAGATGAAGAATTACGTAAATTGTCAATGGTTGATTATTGTTTTATAGGGTTTTGATTAGTTGACTGAAATCAATACCTTTGTTATTTAGCAGGTTCTTGACAGCTGTGACGCAAGTGGCGAATACACAACGGGGGATTCAGACGGCGAGCGTTATTCCATCTCGTCGGAGGACGTGCGCAGCAGCGTTGTGACTTGTCGGCGTGGCATTTCGAATATCGCGTGCTCCTCGCAAACCGTTTCACAAGAAATCGTCTACACGTCCGATCACGACAACGTGAGCAGTGACAATAGGCGCCAATTGCCGATCGGTGCGAGCACCCCGAAAGTCGTTATGCGCTCGAAGAGGAAGTCCAACGATCCCAGACCCTGGAGCGTTTCTTGCATCTCGCAAATAAGAAACGGCGCCGCCTCCGAACAATCGAACGATCCCATTTCGCAGTTCTCCATTTCCGAGACTGCCTTGCATCAAATGGTTGCTGAGAAACCGACCAAGTCTGCTTCATTCGATGAAACGTGTGTTTAAATTTTACTATTCTCAAATAAGAAATCCATTACTTTCTTAAAAGAAGAAGAGAGATCTTCTTAGACTGAGATATAGTTGTGTAATATAAATGTAAAATAACGAAAAATGCATTTTTATTTCAGGAGAGATCCACATGGCCCCATCAATAATTCGACATCAACACTGATGGAGGAAACTGTCATCAGTCAGGATGATCGTGTTATGAAAAACAGCTCTCTGCGCCGGAAGAAAAATCGACTACGCAAGAAAGCAATGGTAAGACGATCTTAAGATGATTATGTTTTTATTATAAACAGAAAGTAACATGGTAAACTAATAAATTTTATTTGAATTTTTAGAGTCGTAAAAGCGAGTCCGGTTCAGATGGCATCAACGCAACACAAAATCATTCCGGGGGCAGTGACGGGAGCTCAAACCATCCACGTTCCACGCGCAAAGCCAATCGGCATCGTCAGCACGGTCATCTAAATAGCCTTTACAAATCCGAATCTTTTTCTGGATACGCGGCAAATCAGGAGTTTACCATCGAGAGGAGCAGCGCGAGTGATCCCACACCGCAAGTAATCTTAAATTGTCGGCCTTCCGTTGTGTCTTCTTCCGATTCCGAAGAGGACGATCATGCTCGCATGCGTTATTGTGCTCAGCACAAGGACAACATAATAGAATCGATCAAAACGTTTTGCGACAAGTCACTTTGCAACGCCGACAGCGATATTGAAAAGTGCAGCATCAGCAATACTTCGTTCTCGGAAAACGCTTGGGATAATTATCAGGTACGTTTCAATTCCATTGTGCAATACATTAATTGCGAAATCTGTTAATTACAAGATACAATTTTAAAATCAATTACTTTTCAAATCACTGTTAACTGTAAAGTTAATAGGTTCTAAAATTGATTAATTGTGAAATCAATTAAGACGGATGTGTACGTAATATCAGATTTTAGTAATGACCTGTAATTGTTTGTTTCAGGACAAGTATAACAGCGAGAATTACAGCGAAGCGCCAGACGACGAGACGATGAAACGTTTGTTGGAGTTTGGCGACGATTACAGAAACTTCCTTGACAGCCAATCGGATTGTGCCTCCAGCTTGAGCGCGATTCGCGATAACTATCCGCGAACAACGAGAAGTCGTATGCACCATGTACGTGGATTTTTTCTGACTATCTTCGATAAAATGTCCATATTCTTCCTCTGATTAACTTCAAACTACTCAATAGTTTTTTTTTCTGTTGTTTTATTATTCTTTCTTTCAAACCGAAAGAAAAGATGATCGGCGCACGAGTTCATTTCAGTTGTTCGTGTTGTGCCTTTTATCGACAGTCATTATCTTTCCTCGTTTTACTTGCATGCTTCATTTTCATTTTACTGACGTTCAATATGTACAGTCGGGACTATTCTACAACATTTTTTTATGTTCAGTTTCACTTTATTTATCTTTGTATTACCATAGTTGATTTCATTTTCACTTTTTGTTTTTAATTTTTTTTTTTTTTTTTTTTTTGTAAGTTTAGATTTTTAAAGTAGTGATTTTAAAGTTTGGTAAAATGATAATGAAAGTTTTTTTTTATTACAGAAAACCGCCATTACGACGGAAGACAGCGACAGCGACGTAGGGGACGCTAAAATTTTGGTTCAGAGGCTATTCGATCAGCTTATTCGTTCTGAAAATCGCTTCTTACAGCTTGAGGAATCAATGACTGAAAATGACTACGTACGTACTTCTATTTTTGACAAGAAAAAAAGTTCACCATCCATGTGCATAATCCAACAGCTGTGCCAGTGTTTGCTTATTAACTTTAGTATTAGTGATTCCATGTTTAACAAATCCTTCAAAGTCCTGTTTAGTTTCCTGTTGCAATTTTATATTCAAGCTCATGCTGTCGCGCATAAAGCTTTAGATGGTTTCACCCATGCTTTAAAATCAGCTTCTACACTCATGATTTCTTACCTTGTAGCTTGAATTTTTCATTCTCATAACACGAATCACACCTCAAAACATTTTAAGAATTATGAAGTTATTTTTTGTTATCTATAAATTATCGTTTTATTTTTATCATGAGTATACACAAAATTGTATACGCAATCAAAAATTTCGCATTAAATTTTGACTGTGACATATACAAAACGTTTGTTTGAATTTGAGAAGAATTTTAAATCCGAATATTGAATTTCGAATTTGCATAGATTTTATTCAAATCAGGCTTCACATTTTGATGAGATTATCTTTTATAATTTATTTAGCTTATGTTATAATTATTTTATTAATATATATAATTATTTTATTTATTTATTTAAATATACTGTGTAATATTTGACTATTTAATTATACTAAATTTCATCTGAAATCATCAATTTTATTTACCTAACCTGCTTCTATTGTGAACTCGTGTACCCATCATAAAAAATACAGTTCCTTTGCAAAACATGTACATAAAGTCAAGAAATGAGTCAAAGCTAGTTAAAAGTATACTTCTAAACTAAAAATAGAAGACATTTAAATTTTTATTAAAAAATTGAAGATACTTATAATTTTATCTATAAGACGAGACTTGTATATATTTTATGTAATTCTTTTTTTCTTTTTAATTATTTTTGTACATTATTCTTTATGATTGTTATAAGTTTATTATGACTTATGTATCGAGATGAAAATATGATCGTTTGTTGTGCAATGTTGTGGACAATATCAAATGCATTTCTGCATGATATCTATTGATATTGATTGAAATTTACGATTTCTGCACGCATCCCAGAATCATGTTCTAGAATTGAAACTCGATCCATCGGATCGGTCAATTTCTTTTGTATCTTACTTAAAATCCGTTAACACGTGACTTTACAACTTACGAGTTAACAATCATCATACATTTTTTACAGTTGAAAAACAATTAAATCTAATTGACATTATACAACGTTAAGTCATAATTAACATTTAAGTATACATTGTGATCAGAATGGAGGTTTTAATAAAGCGCAATCGTATTATGGAGTTGTTCGTTTTGGTTCTGTCATTTAACACTTTAACATAGTTCAATGTCAGTCATAGTGACGATAGGATAACAAAGTATAATAATGCAAAGTTCCCCCTACCCTTTCCATTATACCTGCTCAATTAACATTCCATTATATAACAGCCTGATAATACAATTTTACTGCATGTGTGAAAAAATAACCGACAATATTTAACTAGGAACTATTAACTAAGTATGCTTACTCCTAATTGGAACTTTCAATCTGATTTCATATCTTGTTTACGTAATGTGTAACATAAATGAATGACACGTATTGTTTCATTCCGTACTGATTTAAAAGATTTATGATTTGCAATCTATTTTGTTGACATTTTTCTCGTTGTATGAAAATAACAATTTAATGAGTAAGTTATGTGCTAAGGCTTAGTCAATAAGTCACAAACTTTCAGAACAATTAAGATTTTGATTATAAATTTATTGGATGATTAAAATTTTATTAAACTAAGCAATTAGAAAATAATTACAAAAATGGATAAAAAACATGAACATTTATTTTAGTTTCAATAATGTTAGAATTCGATGTTAGTTGCACGAGTAGAAAGTTAGCAAATAAACTAATCAGTAGGTTCATTTTGAACTTGTCATTTGTGTTATGGATCTAGTTGTGTGCAAACATTCACTGTCAAGGTAAGATTTGAATTTCGATTTTTTGTTCGTACGAGAGCATGCTATTTAAAACAGGTTCTATATTAAACCCATCATTCTTAACAACAGTTTATCATCGTCTTTATGAAGCTTGTACCTGAATCATGTATCATGCGTAGTGCTTTCTATAGCCCCCGTGCCTCGTCCCGCAGCTGCAATTAAAAAATCAATTTTAATTCTCAATCGAACGTGACACACATCAACGTCTCACTTTCAAATTCCATGTTAATCCCTTCAAAAGTCTGTGAAACGGTAACCGAAAATAACAACGTTATATATTACTTTAGGTCGAGCTAACTTGTACCTGCACAGAAAATATTAACTGTCTTCGTGTCATTTTGGATTCTGGCGGTGCCAATCTCCGTCTGGATAAACATAGCAAGCAATTTCAAAGTAAGTAAAAATATTCAATAAATCCAACTTTAGCAATTTACCATTTTTCTTTGCCATAAGCTTTTTTTCTTTCGTTCGTAGTCATATAGTTGAAACTACAAAGATGACTTGCCAACAACCTCTGACAATGTTGAAACCTTTTTTTTATGATGGGCCATTTTAATTTAGCAAATCATTTTCCTCTTATTATGCAGTTTTATGTGTTTCTTTTTTTTTTGTTGTCATCAAACATTTTAGTATCGAAGAAAAAAAAATTGCACATAAATTATGAGTCCGGCATAATAAAGAGAAAGAGTCGTTCGACTAGGTTGTGTGGGTGGACTGTATAAGCAATGTTCAATAGTATTGTGTTTTATATGATTCGATGTTCAGCGAGGTCCTCTGTTACCTTATACGATATTATATCAACAGTGCACGCAAAGTGAAAAGAAAAAAATATCAAGAACCAAGTAGATATTCAATTCTCAATTTTTTAAAAATGAAACTTTTGTCACGGAAGAGGTATACAAGCAAACCTGTTTTTTTCTGTTAATTTCGCGTTGTAATTTCTTGTTGACAATTTTTATTGTTTCTAAAATTGCAATGTTTGCTTAGTTTTTAGCATTAATTTTAATTCGCGAATGAAGTTTGTTTAACTAAAAGTCTTGAAAATGTAATTGAAAGGATATGACGAATACCTTGTAAAATGATGAACAAACATTTGCGTTAAAAATTTTGATGCACTAAACTTTGGTGGATGGAAAGTCGAAGAAACTTCGAGTTCATTAAACGGAAATGTTATCTTGTAAATGATGCGCCTGAATAAAATGATTGATCTGTAGAAAATTTATTGGCTATTTAAGGAGAAACAATTTTCGTTGTAAACGATTTTTAATGGAGGGATAAAAAGTTATCGTTTCTCCTTGTAGCTGGTGGAGCGTAAACCGTTTTGCATGTTTATAACTTGGATGATAATTATTATATTATTGGTAAAAAACATCGTCAACTGAGAACTAAGGAAGTCGCTAACTGAGAAAAGGTGTAGTAGTTCTGGGATCGCTATATAGTTGAGTTTCAGAGCTTGGAAGAAGCCTCGTGATATCTTTATTCTAGTTGTATAACAACTGCTTATTATAAATTTTTACATAATTCGTACTTTGCAATTTGCAGTCGCTTGTAAAATTAAATTTTTAACTTTTTTTCGGTTCGAATAATTTCAGCATTAAAAAATATAAAATAATAATTACAGTAAATCTATAAAGAAATTTTTAAAAGAAACTGCAATAAAAATGTTAATAACATTTTTATCTACAAAAATTTACAAGTAACATTTTTATCTAAAATTCAACTTTCTTATCAAAATATTTAACTTTCAGTGTTTGCATAACTGATTGTAATTAAAATTTGCATAATTTTTTGTGCAAACAGTTGAAAAATGAAGAAGCACAGAAGCATTAAATGCTTCAGTGAAGTATTTTCACGGGATCTTTTCCATCGTATTGAACTTGAGCAACATTCCAGATCATCGACCAATTTCATTTTTTTTGCCTCTCTTTTTGCCCGATCGCGAGGTTTTCGATCGAGCTCGCGAGCAGTCGGTGACGGTCGGCGATCGTCGAGGCACTTGTACTCTTTCTCTGTCGCGCGCACTTATACACCCGCCAAAAGTTTTTTTTTTCACGCGCTGCCGTAACGCAGGTCGAACGGTACTAATCCACGAGCCGTGACACAGTAACAGCCTCGTCTCCTCTCAGAGTCACGCGTGTTCGCTCGTCTCTTATTTCAAACTATAACTTTTCTATCAGTGCAACGTTTCTGTGCAGTGTCCTCGGTTAAGTTTGTGCGCGTGAGCACACCTGTCAATTCAAAACTCAGCTCCTACGGTGCGCAAATGTTCGTTCAGTCTAACGTCATTGCTGAAGACCATTGCAAATTCAAAGACCATCGTATGTATTCAAAAATAAATCAACATATTTGTTATATAAACGAGCTCAACGAATTCTTCTACGTATTCTCCGATTCAATATTAATTCCAACTTTAATTTTTTAATTAAATGTCATTATTATGTTAATTACAGATGTTCAAATTTGCAACTTTTAAATTAAAATTCAACTTTTCATTATTTAATGCCTCAATTCTGTATTTTTTCAGTTGTAATTTTTTTTTATTGTAGAGAAAAAATAATTTAAAGTTTTCTCGAATTTTCATTTGATTTGGAATACAAAAATGCAAACATCTAATAAATAGAAAGTGAAACCGTGAATTTCTTCTAACATTACCCCTTCCTCTGTTTTTATAAAGTCGTAAGAAGTTTGTATTTGAATACGAACACATTTACGACCGGCGTCTACGATTTATGCGTCGTAAAAATGTGCACCAGATCCCAAGGTTGCAATTTTCAGACGGGCGGTCTTTTGTTTTCTTTTATGCAAATTGGTATGAATTTTATCAAGCCCGGAGAAAGCTGTCTGAGATTAATCCTCGCTCAAACGCTTCAATTAATTAGCTAGCAAACAACAGATAATGCTGTTTCGGAGAGAATAGCGCGCATCACGCTTTGGCTATAAATGCACGGCTAACGGTTTGCGAGTCATGCACTGACAAATCAGTGCAGAACATTTTTTCATGTTCGTTCCTTCTGTATAATTGAAAGCAATCGTTAAAAAAATAATCGGGTAAATAATCGGACAATGAATGAAAAAAAAATTTTTTTAAACAAAAATCATTTGAAGTAATTTCAAAATTGATAACAATTGTGCATAAAATTAAATCCAGTAATAAAACTTTTTGAGCTTAAGCTGTTTTGTTTCCTTTATTTTCAGACATAATACAAAGTGAATAGTAATTAAACTAATCCAGTCATCTGTTGAGCGATTATTTCCTGAAAAAATTAACAGTGTTTAATACCAGAAAAATTCGAATAATTAAATATTTGTTAAATTTTGCATAAGTTAAGTTTCGAATACTTACTCCGCAAATTGGGTACATGCATTCAATCAATTCGTAATGATTCTTGCAGCAATCATTTCTTTGAACTGTGGAATTATGATTGTTAGTTAAGAGTTTTACAATTTACAGTCACTTTTATTTAAATTTTATGATTAATTTTAAAATTTTACAATCACATATTTCAAGTTTAAATATATGTTGTTGTTTGTTTTATGAGATAAGGATGTAATGTAAAACATTTAAAATATACTTACGCCCAGGGCAGCATTGTTTGATTCCTTTGACGAGACATTTACCCATCTCTTCCATTTCAGGACCTTTCATGAAGTTTTCAGTCATTTTAACACCCTTCTCGCAGTTGTAACAGTTGTTCTCATCAAGCTGGTGAACAAGCATAAATTTAATTCAAATATTAGTCTGATTTATTTGATAAATGTTCTAAATGGAATTAGATTCAACAATCCTGGTCAAAAGGATCAATTGTTGTTGATATATCAAACATGTATTGATAAAACACGTCTATCAAAACATGTATTGACCAAATGTCGTCAATATTATAGATAACGTAGAACATAGATAAATATAACATAATAAATTCAATTAATTTAAAATTAAATGAAAAAAATCTTATAAATTTTCAAAGCCGAGTAATTTCAACGACTTAATTAATTAACAAATAATTGATAATATTTACCACGAAAGCCATTGACAAAGGACAAATGAAGAAACATTTGGCTGCCTCTGTGACTTCAGGGTTGCTGTCCCATTCTGAAGTTGGTGTCATTACAGCTTCAAGGATTTGCTCTAAAAAAATTGTTTAAATATTTATATAAGTAGAAAAGTAAAAGCTCAAACAAAAATAAATATACGAAATCAAACTATAAATTAAGCAGTACCTTTATCTACTCCTGTTTGTTTCATGCATTTCTTTGCTACTTTTTGAATGATCGAAGAAACTTTTTGCTGTGATCCAAACAGAGATGAATTAATTAATTTATCAATGACACACATGACAGCTGGGGAAAAAAGTTATGATTGTGATTATGACCACTGAAATGATTACTTACGCCCTGTGCATTGCTTGCAAAGGCAACGATAACAACGAAAGCTACAAGAACGACTTTCATGTTTCGTAAATGAATCGTTTGACCACTTCAATATCAAACTTCAAAGTATTGGATATTTGTTCAAGCAAGTTTTTATAGTAATGGAAAAAGTGCGCACATATTTAATTAACAATTAAATTTATAATAATTAATTTGTTATCTAAGAACATAATAATACAAAATTGCTTAAAATCATATAGAATTACTTGTTTTTAAAGATCGACTCATTTTGTAAGATTTCAAAAAAATTAGCAATAATTGATAACAATAATTTGTAATTAAAAAAATTAGGTAGGAAACTTCCTGAGCAAATGAATTTTGTTTTTTGTCGAAAATTTAACCCTCTGGCAATGTAACAAAAATAGAGCAATAAATTGAAAAAAAAAATAAACATAACGCGCGGAAGAAGATAAATAAGTCACTATAGTTTGTAATTAACTTGCATGTGAAAAAGTTAACACGACGAAATTAGCAAAATTGTTCTTGTGCAATTTGCAAAACACTCCTGGCTTGAGCGTTCCACTTAATTCTATGATTCTGATCAGATGCATTCAGTGCGTGTGATTTATGGCTCCATTTTCATGTGCAATATGTCGTTACGTCATAAAATATCATTTATTGCACTCCTCATGCTAATTTTATAACAGCAATTTTGTTTTTCCGTCATGAAATTATATCTCTGTTAAAATTTCAAAATTAAGAAAATTGCAATTCATCTACATGTAGTTACGAATGTTCATCATTTTACATATTTGTTTATACATTTATTTGGTGATTTTATTTCAAAAAATTGTTGCAAAATAAGTTTTGAATTTGAAAATAACAATTAGAAAATTAACAAGCCGATGTTATTTCAGGTTTGATGGAGAGATGGGAATCTTTATCGAACAGAGTCGACGAAGTGAAAAAAGCCAAAGAAATTCAACGTGAAATGGCAAACATGCACCTGGAATTGCGCTCGGTGAAGGACAGGATACTGGCTCACGAGATTACTCTGGAACAGCCACATGTCCTATATGATCGGATAAACCGGATCACGGTGAGTTCATTTTTTCCTCATTCATTTGTTCCCCATAGTTTTTATTGTCATAAGTGATCTATCGTCCGACAGTTCGACCTAACTCTTATGTCACGCATTTAAATAATGATACATCCAGCGTTCAATTTTTTTTCTTCGCATAAATTTTAATTATAGAAAGAACATACATTTTTCTACGACAGTAAATCATTTCTGGTTTCATTTGAAATTAAAATTTTACTTTAAATTTAGATTTCATCAATTGGACAATAAAATTTTAACTTTTTTATTTTATTTTATTTTTTAAACTTTGGTATTTTCAAATTAATTTTTTTCTTGTATATTATTTATATTCTTTGTTGCTCGTATCCGATTTATGATTGTGAGAAATCTTGAATTTGGTCATTTTTGCGAAATTGAAATTTATCTTTATGGTGCGTTGAATTAATAGACGTGGGGAGTGGAAAAATTGATACTGACTTACATTATAACCCAACATGTGAGGAAGTACCGTGTACATAGCGATGCATATAATTTAACCGGTTTCCAGATGCGCGTACGCTATATCGGTTTCAAGTGCATAAAATTAAAGAAACAAGTTGGCCTTTTTCAGCGTAATTTCGCGCAGTGAATCAAATTCGCTTTGTTTTTGTTGGCGCGTACAACCTATGAAACAAAGATGCCATTTGGTTTTAATTACCTGCAGGATAAAATAAAAAAAAAACCGAAAGAAACCAAAAGAAAAAACATGAACAAAATGTAAAGGTAGCGTGTGGACAGTTTTTAATTAGCGTGAAATTGGAACTTTTAATTTTAGTTAAATTCCCACGTTAAAAATAAATTATTTTCTGAAAGTAGCCAAAAAACTTTCGTTTGAAAAAAGTTGAGTTCATTGATTAATGACAGGGTTTCACCAAGTCACATGTTCGGTTATGAAATCCTAACAAAAGTGCTTCGGTGAAAGCACACACGTTTTGTTTCATCGCCGGTTCTTCTTTCTACACTGACAAAATAAAATTTGCCACTTTTTCTTGTATATTGAAAGTGTTTTACAACATCGAAGAATTTCACTAATTGTTCTTCAACTTATATCAGTTTATAAAACTTGGTATCTGTCGAACAGGATTTCAAACCGAGACTGCCAATTGAAGCTCGATTTTCCAATCTTGGGATTGAATCGAGTTTTCCATTATTTTGTTTTTTCCAACTGACAACTTCTCGTTCGCAAGTTTCTAACGATTAAACTATAAATTTTATTGATGTCTAACAACTTTCTGCTTGATGACTGTGGATTTGGTAGATGACGTCTGGAAAATCCAATTATAGCAAGTTTCACGGGTAAAAATGTTTTTTATTGAATCATTTGAGTGAACGGACTATAAATGGACTTTAAAGAATTTTTAATCAAACAAAATATGACACACTTGATAAGATAAATGTTTAACTTTATTATCTTAATAAATTTTTTGCGAATAATGAACATTTACAATCAAAAAATATTTACAAGAGTGATAAAACATTTTTCAGTTATATACATTTAGTTCCCAAAAAGTTTCACTGCGAAATTAGTTTTTATCGTTGATAAAACATTAAAGTGGTTTTAAACAGAGAGCACTTTTTTATAATTAATTTGTTCTTAACGTTCAGTTTCGAATTTAATTAATTGATAAATTAAATTAAACGTCATTTCAATTACATTCAGACAGTATGTTATTTTTTCATGAAAAATTGTATATTCATGAGCTATGTAAAAATTTTGTAATGCAATATGATGAAATTTGCATTATTTCTCTATCTTTATCTATGTACTATGTCAACTTGTAAATTAAAAATCTCCATTTTCAGATACTATTAGCAAATTTATAAAGATAACAGAAAGTCATTTTCTTTCGATTTTATGCCATTTGTTTTTTTCCCCTAAAAGTAATTGATACTTGAAAAATAATTTTTAAAATGTTAATGTCTTGAATATTTTTCTAACAAACTACATGTTTAAATTTGGTTACCTAATAGGTTAAGCACTGGCAACTCTAAATTACAATGAATTTGATTAAAAACTTTGATATATGTTGATCCCTTAGATAAATTTGTTTTTTCTACTGTCGATAAGTTAGTTCAACTTGGGATCTTGCAGGTTTCTGTTTCTGACTTCTTCAGAGTTACCTTCTCCTGATCAATAGTCGTTCACTTTCTTGCCTACCGTGATTCACTATCTCCTCAACGGTAGCAGCACCATCTAAAAACTTCAATTCCAAATTTTAAATAAATTACAATCACCTCACCAAATGCAAAAATTATTCTCTTATAATTTCAAATTCAAACATGAAAGAAAAGAAAATGTTGTAAATAAAAAAGAAAAAATTGGAGTTGTAAAAATTGTTGTTTACTAGGGTATAGCTTAGTAGGATTGTAGGGAACAATATGAAGGAACAAGACAAACAACTGAATGTTGCAGAAGCGGGTAATAAAAGCTCGTTGGTAAGAAGATGTCGTTGTGGAAAATGACTTACGGATCCCGAGGGAAGTTAGTAAGAAGTCGAAATTCCCTTCGTGTAATATGCCCAGTGCAGAGGAAGTTCAGGGGCAGGGGGATGCAAGATGAAAGGAGGACGAGGGGCGGAAGGCAACGAGGACGCCGATAGGAGCGTAAAAGCTGAGCCGTGTCGCACGTTCGCTCGTCTGACGGAAACGTGCTTGGCATGGCAACGTCCCCCGCAACGAGCCCGGATCTGGGGCCTGCAGCTTTTCCCTCCAGCCCCTCATCCTGTCTCTGTCTTACCATCCCTTCTGGTCTCATTGCGAAGACCGAACGCATGCTTCCTATCTATCATCAAGATGTATTAGCGTTCAACATTTGCTCGCTCAACTCGTCCCGCTCGCTGCATTATGCACAAGCTCATCCTCCAGTCTTAGACACTTTGATCGCTTAAACAAACCATTCGTACACTCTTCCTCTGTGATTTTCAAAACTCTATCAGGACTAGGTCAACCGTCCGATTCAAACTTCTTCAGTCCTTTTCGAAAATCCACATCTCCTTTGACAATTCGAAAAATAAATCAAATTAATTTCTCTTTCAAGAAAAAAAAAAAGTTCTTTTTTTGAAACATCATGTTTCTAAACCTGAATTAAGTTAACATTATGAAATACATAATGGAATTCAAGTCGGCAAATGAAATTAAACCTGAAAAACAAAACTCGAGCTGGAAAATGTAAGCCAAACATTTCACTTGAAAGGTAAAAACAAAGTTTTTGTTAACATCTGTTCTTCTTTGTTCATTACAAGAGGCAAAGAGCTAATTATTCGACTTTCTGTGCGTACGTGCTGCGTCGCGGTTGTTGGCGTTGATGTCGCCCGCTCATAGAGATGCAGAGCCCGAACTCGCGGGGACGCTCCTCTGTACACCGAATTCGATTCAATTGATTGGCTGTTGATTGGAAATTGAATTAGATCGGAATGCGCGTGTCTCGGGACGTGACGCAGGGCGAACGTCGCTCTCCTGCGTTTGCAATGCGAGCGGAATATCAATGCCCGGCATTACAGATCCCTCTGCCTACTACCTTTTTATTCGCAGCTGACTTTCGCATCTGCGAAAGTTGCCAGCGAGATTTTTAACGCCAACTAATTAGCCACTATGTTAAATCAATTTCTTTTTTGTTATATCAATAATTTTCTTTTTCTTTTTAAAATTGTCATACTAATGAAATCAATAAACTGTCTATCAATTAGCTGTAAAGAATATACAAATAAATAAATACATAAACATTATAAAATTACTTATATTTTTACATAAAAAAAATATATATATATATATTGTTTCATATATAATATATAATTTTTGATATTTGATAAATCTTGTTGAATAAGTTAGAAATAAATATATAAAAAAAATGATAATTAATTGCATTAACGTCAGGGAACTTTAAGATTTGTGTGTTTTTGTGTTTTTTCATAATGAACAACCGCACATGACTGAAGGCGAACTTTACGAGCGGTCACGCAACTTTGTATTGCCTCGTAAAACCCGGTGGTTATTTATGCTACCCTCGTAGGACTCGAATAGTAACACACCGGGAACGTGACAACTCCTGATACTACTATCTAGTTTGCTTCAGTTTGTACTCCTTCTACTACTTACGCGGAAGTTTTACACAGGCCCAACTACTTGCAATTAGTGGAGGCGTTGGAATCAACGCGACGGATCTGAATTTGAGATAGGAATTAATTTTGATGGTCGACTGATCTCTGGCCCACTTGAACCGAACTCGTTTGATTTGTCAGCGAAGGTGGACCTGACATAAATTACTATTAGACCCTCGCACACAACTTTCCCCTCACTTACCGAAATAGACGTCATTCGTTTGAGTTAAGATACCACGAGCGACACTAAAGATGCATATTTGATGTTTTTAGACTGAACTGGCGATGCTGCACGAACACAAGAACACTCTGCTCAACCTCAACCTCTCCTCGCACCGGCTCATCACGGATTCCAAAACGACCCAGGCGTTTTGTTCTCTTAAAGACGATATTGCCGATTTGTACAGAATCTGGGATGAGACTGTTCAATTGTAAGTATTTATCACAATTAGTACCTTACAGTTTTACATCTAATTCACAAAGTGAATTAGACAATTTCAATCCGTTTATTTATTGGATTTTTTAAAACATTTTTTCTTTTTTCACGACATCTAAAATTAAATCGTCAATTTTAGTTAGAGTGAATTTCTCTTTGTAGTTGAACTTGGTGATAGTGAAATTGTAAGTTTTTTTTTAATTTTCTTATTTTTATTTGTCTGTCTTTTATGTCTTCAGTTTTCTTTTCTTCTTTATTTTTTTTTATTTATATCTATCTGCGAGAGCAAATCAGAGATTAGATCAACCGTTGCAAATTAGACGTTAGGGTTCAGGGATGTAGAGGGTCATTGACTGTACGCTGGTTGGTCAGCGGTGTGACGTTGTGCAAATATTGTGAAAGGTAATGAAGCCACGAGAGCAAACACCGAGTGGAAACACGCGCCAATTGTTTTGTCATGACCGACCCGCATGGCTTAGATAATCTGGGTTTAAAGGAAACTCTCATTTTAATCATGCCACCGTCACTGTTTAACTGAAATTGACATTTTCGTATCGTACCATTAAATTGTTCCAGTCAAAACGTGAATTTCATTTAATACCCACATAATTGAAAAGTAATGGATCTATGCAATTGAAAAGTGCTGTTGAACATAGACCTTCTGAATTAAACAATCTTCAATTTCATAGTTGAAAAGTTAAAAAGTAATGGGATTTTTATTTTTCGATTAAAAATGTTTTTTATTTCAAACATTGAAAATTCGGAAATGAAAAATACTTTAAATATTAAAAATTAAGAATTATTAATGTCTGAATGTTTTTTGATGATATTTGAATTTTTCTTCTAGGGGTAATCACAGATTAAGTGCTTTGCAAGATGTGCTGCAATTCGGCGTTCGTCTTTCGGAATTACAATGTGCCCTGCGTAGAGACAAAGACACCCTCGACGTTTTGGATACCGCTCTCCAGGACGGAGCGACGGTTGAGGTTGCATCCTCAGTTCGTGATGTGGCCAGGTTGTTGTCCGAGAAGCAGGACACGGATGTCCAGGTGAGAACCTTAGAAACATTTTCCATTTAGTTTGAATCAGCACGGACAAAACGCTCTTTGATAAAAGTAGAACATTATATTTATAAACCATATGTTTCCTGTAACCGTTAACTGATAGATTTTTCTCATCGTTACTTTATTTTGAAATGTAGGCCATGGGTATTTTTATCGTCGATTTCAAGATATAATTACCTATAAAAAAAGAAAGAATAACCAAAATATGAAAACTAAAACAAAATATTCTGAAATAATATTCAGGATAAATATGAATCGGAAATAAAATAGAGAAAAAACGTGGATTTTCTTTTTTCTTTTTTTGATGTTTTATCACATTCTGCTTGTTAGTAATGATGTAATGAAGAAATATCATAGAATAGTCTGCAGCTGTAAAAGAAAAAGAAAAATCTTGTCTTTTTAAAGGTGTCAAGTTTGATAAACATTCATGCGAACATAATTTTCTGCAGGTTGAGTACAGCAATTTCATCTGAATGTCCATCCAGCTAATCTAATGATGGTATCTTGTTAGTATTTGCACACGTGTTGTTTTGTTTCCGCCTTTCATTTCTCGCGCGTTTCTCCTCTCTTTTGTTTTGATCGGGCCGGCCCCGCATCATCCTCAATTCGACATCACCTTGCTAATTTAAATCGTACGTCTATTATTAGTAATGATCCGTGTGTGTGCGCCCGCGAGGATGATCTCCGACACTCACTTCCCGACAGTCGACATTGGCACAGCCTTTCACACCGTGGCATCTTTGCATCGGGTTGAGTTGTAGGTCCGTTGAGAATTCGCGAATCACTTCCCGTTAACCCGCAGCCGCCAATTTTACTTCATTACATCGGTAAATAAATGATAGGCCGCGATAATTTTTTTGTCCTCTCTCTTGGAGTTTGCAGGAAAAGTGAGACATTAGGTTCTAATCAACGGCTAATGAACTGTTATTAATTAAACAAACGAATGACGGACAAGTGAAATGTGCGCCGCCAAGGCTGCTATTAGTTTTTTTATCCAAGCGGAAGTACAGCTCGGGAGACAAATCGATGGAGGGATAGGTTCCTGATTTTCAATCGGTGAGATAGCTCTGGCAATTATTCAATGTCAATGGACGGGGTTACGGGTCCCGCGGGTACCACTTGGCGCGTATAAAACGATATCCCGCGCTAGATTGTAGTACTCGAGGGTTCAGGCGCAATATGATTTTCTCCAAACCCGGGCCTAATGTTCAGACATTATTTGATATAACGATATTTTCCTTCCTAACTCCTGTTTGTTACCGAAATTAACTTTCTATTAGAAATACATCTTATAGTCGTCAACATTTTTCTTCCCAGTTATTAAACACAATTATTGAAATTAATTTCATTAATTTGAATTAATTTTTAATTTTCATACTAGTAATATTAATGGGCTTTAGATTCAATAACAAATTTTAATAGTTACGTTTTTATATTTTTTTCTGATAGTTATATAATAGACAAAATAACATATGTTTTAAATAATAATGTTTGTTGATTTAGTTTAGTAAAACTTTGTGAGATATTGAATTACTTTTTTTGTATTTTGTTTGACTTATTTTAGGTATAAAATTATTTTATTTCGGGCATACAAGATAAAAATGAACTTTCTTATCGAAAGAAAGAAAAAGGAGACAAGTATTGATCAAGTGAAGTTGATCAAAGCGACATTATCTGATCCGCAGGACTCATTTGATATATAACACTCATCGGTATCGTGTTGCGGTTAAATGTCTCGTCAAGATCCCACGTACACACGACTGAAATTTACATATAAAGTAAATTCGGCGGCTCTCGAAGCTGGAAAGCAGCCCCGAAATTCAGCGACTTCCGATTGTCCCGGCGCTCATTTCGTCTGTCGAGAAGACGTACTGCCTTGAAGAATAGGGCGCGGTTGCAGAGGAGAGAGGCTGGAAAAAAAGAAGTTGCAAGTTTGTAAATCTCTCGCGCGTACACGCAAAATAAAAGCCTCGCGGAAATCGCTCCTACGACACTCCTGGGAACGATTCAGCTTGCAGCTCTGTTTTCCCTTTCTTTAGCTCCGTGTTTAGATTGATTAAGAATGTCGTGTACGGTTTCTTTGTGAATTGCAAAAAGTCAAGCACGATGAGGTACGATGTCGAAGAATGTCGCCCGATCGCTTGCCGATGGATATTTTGCGCAAGTCGTAATGGAGTATTTAAAGACTTTGACGATTGGCGCAAAAAACACTTGCAGTCGATAAATTTCAAAAAGGTGATACTGCCGATGGGAAATTGTCAATGATTTATTGAACGGGATTGCTAGGATTGTCATGATGGATCAGCTCTATTCCCTAGTTCATAAATTATTACAGCAGAAAAAAAAAAAGAAAAAGAAAAGTTGAGGAAAAACGGAAAACATTTATAGAAAGGAACAAAAAGTACGGGTCATTGTATCACGAAATTGTCAAGGTGAAGATTTGAGTGTTGGTAATTTTGTGTAATTGAATTATTTATATTATATAATTTTAACTTAAGGATTTCTGAATGAATAAATGTGACTCGAAAGTTACCCCATATTCAAGTTGTGTCAAAATTGTAATTTTATTCAGAGTGATAAATATGTCTTGGGCTTTTTTTGTTCTTTCATTTTCTCGCGGATGTTTTTGCTTATCGCCAGCATTGTTATCGGTGAGGAATCTATAAATTTTGATAGCTGTTAAATAAAATAACGCGGGGTCAAACGCCGGTGGGGCGAGATCACCTGTGTCGGCGTTTGAGTTTGCCCGTGGGTTCCCCTGGGAGCCCGGATCGTTAATCGTCCGGGCAATTTCCTTTCCGGTCACGTAGCGGGATGGCCCGTGGAATCAGCGTAAAAATACAAATTTAATATCGCTGCCGGATCGCAAACCCGACTGGCCAGCTGCAACCAGCAGGCACATACCATAAGTAGATGGACACGGGCGAGCCCGTGTACTCCTCTTTTTCTCCGCGCACAACCTCCTTTTATTTCTCCTCGCATCCTTCCTTCACGAGGATGCGAATCGCGCAATAACGAGTAATTGGATTGCCTCGCGATAAACTTTCAACGACGACTAATGACAACAGCCTGATCGTCATTCTGACTTGAATTAAGATAACATTCAGATTATAACGATACACTCCATAAACACGCATCGCTCATTTAAATATTTCCAGCCACCCTGTTCCGATATTTTCTCCACAGTAACTTTCCTTCGAGTAATTTGTAATCCATTAATTTAAGCCTTATAATGTTGCTAGATCAAATTATTCACATTTTTAAACTTTAATTTAAATTAATTGTTTATTTGATTTTTTCAATATATTACCATGAATATGTTTTTCTCGTCGTTTCGAATCAATTATGAAATTGAAATAAGTGGTTAAAATAATTGCATTCAATAAATAATTTAGTTTTCAATCTAGTTGCTCGGAGTGTCTACTTAGTAGACGTCTTTTAAGGCAGCAAAAAAAAAAAATGATATTCGAAATGTAAAGGATTTTCGTGTGGAGTTGGCAAATCAATTTCTCACGATATCGAGAAATCGAGAATCGTCGGACTGCCGAAACGTCCGTTACTTGAGCGTATACCACCTTGTATATAGGCTAGGTCGTAGGTCGCTACTTGGTATGCGGATCGCGCTTTTCATTACCGGAGGCTTGGTTCCCCGCTGCCCCGCAGCAACAAACAGCCTAAATCGACTGCATCTCTGGCGCCCTCCTTCGCGCCTCTATTTCGATCCTTGTTCGTTTCACCCCTTGCCTTCACCCCCGGGCTATCGTTTCCTTTGCGCCTCGACCAATTTCGTTTTTCTTTTACTTTTGAGACTTTTTTTTCCATCGGATCCGCCCCTGACGGTTTCGTGTGCCAGACGTCGGGTATCGGCTCACGTCGATCTAATCGAAGTCTTTCTGTCGCTTTAAAGTCGCTTTCCGCCGAGCTCTGTGGATTAGCACGAATTAAGATTTCTCGCTGGATTGATTTATGGATACGCCATCATGATAATGTCTCATTTTCATATGCACTTTTTTGAAAAAATGATCAAAATACATTATCTTGAGTTATCTGTTTTCAAATGTGTACTTTTATTTTCGATAAAAAAAAAAATTGAATTTATATACAAATATAAAATAACATATATTTCATTTAAAATTAGTTTATTTAAAAAGTGACAATCAATTTTACAAATTTTAATATACATGAATAAATATATTAAAAATCTCAAATATAAATATATTTGAAGGTATATTTTTGTCCGTGTTGATAAGATCAAAATATTGAATCAATACAGTGAATTAATGAAAAAAAAATTTTTTTTTAATTTCAGAACGACAGTTTGTTGAACAACCTATCTTTGGATGACAGCAAAAACAGCAGCTCAAAATTCAGCGACGTTACGTTAATCAATCTGACTCAAGAAGGTGGCTCACTGTCCGACAGTGGTATCTCCGACAGCGGAAGTGAGCAGGAGCTGAGCGAGCGCGAGCGCCGTCTGGCTGCCCTGCGGCGTCTGACCCGTACGTTGGAATCGCAGCTGACACCAGGAAGCGAGGCCTTCAATCAGCTGCTGAAGCGAGTGGACGACGTCGAGGTCGAGTTGCGCTGTTTGCAGGACAAGTGCCGGGAGCTGATCGTGAGGACCGCGGCCAGCGTCGAGTCACGCTCCAACAGCAGAACTGCCATCCAGGCGGAATACCCTGTCTTAGCGTAAGTGTTGCTGCGCTCTTTTCTTTTCGCCCTCCTTAATTTCCGAGCCATTTGCATAACGCTAAAATGACGAAGTTAAGAAAGTAGATGTCGTCTATTTGGGGCCGAGACCTTATGCTGGCTCGTAACGCTGCCCTTATAACGCCTCGTCTCATTTGAATATAAGAACTTGGCTGTGAATGAGTATTTAGGTTTATCTAATGGGGTGTCGTTATTCGAAACATTTTTCACCATTCTAGTGTGCACATTTTTTTTCTCGTTTTGTTATATTGTTTCTTTTTTAAACATCAAATGTTAAGTGACTTGAGTTGTAACAATTCAAATATTATTGTTGATAAAAATATTGTTAGTATAAAACTCGAATTTTCGACAGTTGTATTTCTCAGTGGAGGTGTAAATGAAAAGTTGCCCGAGACTGATTTATTGTTCAGATAATGTATTGAAATGAGCATAGATGTGTATTGTAGAATATTAAATACACATCTTGATAAATCTTGAAATTAAGAAAGAGAGGCATTTCAGGAATAAAGTATGCGTCACGTTTGAGAGATGTTAGCCAGCGCAAAAATGAGTTATGGCTTTTCATAAGCACGCGCAGCCCTTTTTTCATCCCCGGCGTGTTTTCCCTACCAGTGCAATATGTTCAAGCAACTCGGAATTCACAACGAGTGCATGCATATTTGCGCCGTGTCTTTAGCATATTTACTCCTGCGAGATTCTCAATAAACACACAATTTTTTTCCTTCGCCCTCCACCCCGCTCTGATATTAATTTTGCGTCTGTGAATTTAAAAGTCGCTTGTTGATTCGCAGGGATCCCTAAGCTGACTGTAATCTTGTTTAAAACCCAATCTCCGCGGACAAAAGTTTTTATTCGCCCCGCTAATCTTCAGGCCCTGAGAAACAGCGATACCAATTATTTGGCATCGCCATTATCACCCGCCAGCTCATTCAACTTTGTTTTAAGGATGTTTTTTTTATAGTTTCATTTAATCACTGGTTTGTGGCCTGGGTAATAGGTTTAGTTGCAGCCCGCGCAGGACTCGCTATATTGCGTCGTAAAAAAAGTTGTAAAGAGTCTCCGGAGCTCCCTTTTTACGTTCATCAATTCATCCAGTTCCGCGCGTCCCTCCGTTCATACCATTTTTTTTCTCTCGCGACCGCTCTGCTTTTAACACCTCGCGGACTCAAATCTTGTTTGATAGGCAGAACGCGCGCTTTTGCTTTCATGTTGATGTCACGGTACCAGTTTTCTTTTCACCATTTTACGACCCTCGGAAGGAATACAATTTTCTTTCAAATTAGCGGGGTATAGAGATTTGTAAGAATTTAAAAAAAATTATAATACATATTTTACAGTTCATCATTTTTTATTAACTTTTTCGTGACAACGCAGTTTTGAGCTGTTGGTATAGAACGTATTTAAATTCTAACACAATGAAAGCTCATAATTCATCTAATCGTGCAAAAACACGCCAAACAAAAGTTATCATCGCCAAATGAAACGAACATTTTTACATTTATTTATAACAGAATAACTTACTTGTGTTAAAAACATGAATATTTTTTTCATTAATGGGTAGAATACATCAAATTACTCCACGTGCTTTAAAGCGACATCCCACACGGACAAATATATATTTTGAAATATATTTTACATATATTTTATATATTTAAAATATATTCGTGTATATTTCACATATACATGATTTATAAATTATTTATAAAGCGGCAATAAGTTATATAAATGATATATAAAATAAATAAATATTTTATCGAAAAAATATATCTAATTTTTATAAAAATATAAATTTGAAATATATTTATATTTTTATCCCTGTGGGATTGCTACTCGATAGATAGATAACAATATTTTTTGGTCTTATTTTCCTGTCAGGATGTAAGAGATTTGTTATATAAATATAAATAATTTGAAAACAAAAGGTTTTCAAAACAAGTTTGAAAAAATATTATACATTTGTTGTGTATAATTGACAAGATTTAATAATTTAATTTTTTCTTTTTTATTTGTTATAGTAAACGCAAGAAGAGTCATCGCCTGAAGAAGATGGATTACGAGAGTAGGAAAGAGTTGGTAAGTGTGAAACACTGTGTTGCTGGTTCGGACGATCCTGAGAGCGAGCCTGGTGTGTCGCAAAGTTGGGTCTGGCGGATCCTGAGGGCCGCGTTGCCCTTCCAGTTGGCCCTATTGGCGCTCTTCTGTGCAGCCTGTCTTCTGGAGCCGAACTGCTGCGAGGCCACCAATTCACTCAACCTCTCGCTCACACCCCAACTGCACTACGTTCGTGGACCACCGCCAGTTTAAGGGAACTTTAGCAGTCGCGCATCGAAGACGAATGCGCGCCCTAATCGCCCTTCCCGGAGTGGTTCCACTTCGTTTGAGGCTTCTTTCACTTTGAAGCCCCCGAGTCGTGCAGAGAATACGAATCCCACGAACGAAAAAAACAGAATAACTCGCAAATCCTGATCGATTTGCACGAGCAGCCTTGAGGCGTTTTTTCTGCCCCCCGCAGAAGTGCCACTGGAAAGAGAGAGAGAGTTGCCCACTTGTTCCTACTACGAGTAGTCCAGTTGTAGAATTTTGTTTCATACGTTGTACCCAAACGTAGAACTTGTTTTTGTTTCGTAGAGATTTTAGTATTATTTTATATTGAAACAGCGGTTCGACACCCGTTGTGAACAACTTTTTTTATTCAACGTTATGTTCGCATTTTACCGTCTGATTTGTATTTTGCGTTCATTTTGTTAGTTATTGTAAATGTTTATTTCTTGCGTTCGTTTTAAGTGCAGAGGCATTTTTTTGTATTGGGAAAAAGAGAAGGAGTAAGTTCATAGGAGAACAGGTAACTTGACATATATGTATCTTGGTGTACATAGTTTATAGAAGAGTGATCTTCGGTTGTCAAAGCGTTCAGGACAAGACTGAGAAGATGAATGAATTAAAGTATTTTAGATGCATGCTTTAATAGAACACTTAGGGCAGGATAAAGTCAATTTACCCGGCCTTCGGTCGTTTCGGTCATGGTATTTTGATGGGATTTCAAAAGCATGTCATATTATGAACATTTTAATATATTGTTGAATATTTATTGACTTTCCACTGCGTACGAATCGTTTGCCATTCGACATTTTTTTTTCTTCCTTGCAAAACAATATGTGCGATCGCATTTTGATGCGCCATTTCGAAAGGTCTTCTCAGTTTACTTTTAAAAGAGAAAGAAGTATTTTTATAACTACTTCATATTTCGGGCACGTAACTCTTGCTACTTTAAAAGGCTTAATGTAATGTTTAACTCTAATTTCATATTTCATTTGCTTGTAACATTCACGACGAAAATTTTCCGATCTTTCGGACAAGAAGGGTTTATAATACATGCTGACTAAATGTCAGTCCAAGTTGGGCACAAAATGAACAACGAAAATTATCCATCAGATCATAAACGGTGGAATTTTTAAGTGACTGTAAATTGTTTTATTAAACTTGATCAATTTTTATTAAAAATTCCACCTTGACTAGATCGACTGACTTTTGAAAACCAGAAGTGCCAATTTTTTTTATGACAACGTGCTTTTGCATGATCAAAATTTAGAACGAAAGAATGTTCGATAGAATTGATTGATATACGCTGTACAAAAATATATATCTTTGTAATTTTGTACGAGAATAGTATTGCATGCGTGCATTTTTGCAATCGTATTTAAATTAAAACAATTTTCTGCTTAACGAATTAATTGATTGATCAAATCAAATGAAATCAAATGAAAAGCCTTATAATAATACATATATCACAGAATTGTAAAATACAAAAAAAAAATGAAAAGTTATAACAAATGAAGAGACATAAGCAATGATATATTTAACAAGATGTATATAGGGTACATAAGCAACAACTAAACATTATTTTTATCACATGTACTTTTTTCATCTAACAAATGATCTTTATTTTTTTGAATCGAGTTGGTCCAACTTTTATATAAAAAAGCGATCAACCAGTAATGAAGTATACGAAAATATGATGACACGAGAAACACTTTTCAATGGTCAAACTTGACAAATGGCAAGGACACAGTTGTCAGAAGATGTTCTGACAGTACTTTGCAACTCAACGATAATCGTGCCTTTTCGCAACGACGCGATACGAATCCGTTACTTTGCAAAAACCTTGAATTCCGCTGATGAATTGAGGCGCCGAGTAATTTTACGACGGAATTTTGTGGAGAATGATACAACTTGGTTGTACAAACGAAGTGCCGTTTACAATGAAGGTATTCGGTTGAACGAACTGATCGTTGCACATGCAACAATCTGACGAGAAAATACAAAAAAAAAAGAAAAAAAAAACGAAACAAAAAATCTAAAATATGAAAATCTAAACATTATGAAGATTAATTAAAATGAAGGTTTGGCTTTCATGTTTGAGATTTTTGAACGAATATCAATATTCCGTGTGAGAATATTGCTGACGAATATTATCTGAGAAACATAACTAGTCACATGAAAGATTTTACCCAATCTTTTATAAAGTATACTGACTGCACTGAGAAAGAGAATAAATAAATGTTGACACTGTTGAGAAGGGCGAACAGAGCCCTCTTTGAAAAATGACTTGTTTATGACATATGCATGAAATATTTCGTATAAATTAAGAAACGGTAAATATCATATTTTCTAATTTACTACGAACTTAATCATATTTATATTGAATTTTACGATATATCGGTTAGAGGTTGCGTAAGGCTATGAAATTTAACGGAGGATGCATTCGTGTTATAACATTTATCAATATTTTTTCTCAGAGCACTGAAAATCACCTGTGGTAGTATTTCTTTTTGCACAACTACAAAAGTAATACGATAAAATTCTCAAAATATTAAAAATAAAACAATCGAAGAAAGGTTTTCTTTTCCAGATAAACTATAAAACGAAGCATTTTAAATAGATGTTGATCTTCCAGTATGTTGAATTTAGTTTTTTTTAGGACTTTGAATTGTATGATTTCTTTTTATTTAAAATTGATTTTTCATTACCTTGGAACTTGAAGTATTAAGTCGGTTTAACTGAAAAAAAAAATCGACTCTTATAACTGCCACAATTTTTTTATTTGCAATTGTATCAGTACTTATTCCATCCAAATGTGAGTATGAGTTACATCCAGCAAAGTTACAGAATCCCTATCCCTGCATCATTTGTGTATAAAACCGTAAAACAAATCATTTTTATATTCCAAGTGCAAAAAAATTCAATTTTTAGTGCTTGTAATAAAAAACTGATTTTTAACACGAGGAAAAAAGGGGTTTATTCACAAGAGTGTTTTTTGCCTCCTTTCCGAATTTGTTGCATTACATGTTTATACTTCCATAAACATGTGCATTGGTATCATAAAAATAATAGAATAAAATAAATAATTATTTACAAAAGGAAAAATGATGAAAAAAAAATAATAATAAAATAAATAAGTAAATAAAATGAAAATTGAAAAAAATTAATTTGTATACCAATGTGCATGAATACCCATAACTCGACTTGCACCGAACCTCAGAAATAAATTCTGAGGATTTTTGTCAGTGGCATTTTACCAGATGCCAGTGGCCGATTCAGTTGATTATATTTTTCATTAGCTTGAGATGTTGATACAAACAATAATTTAATTTTAAGAATGCATTGTCATGTATGCTGCAATGATATACCAGAGATACATATTTTCTTAATGATAATTGGACAGATCCTGTAATTGACTTGGTTTCGAATTTCTTTTTAAATAAAATTTTGATTCTCGTTACTCTTAATTTGTTCTAATTTGTGATATCTGACACGAAGAAAATATTCAACTAAAAAAGAAAAAAATACAAAAACTCTGGTATACCACAAAGTGTTCTTTATCATAATCATGATAGTGTATATAAAGTACCTGAACTTATAATATTTCTTATATGAATGATAGAGGAATGTGAAAAAGATTGATCTATGGCGATTTTTAAAATCAACTATTTTTAAGTTGATTGTGTTCCTTAGTACCGATTGTATTTTTCATACCGTTCTAAACATATTTATTGTAAAAAAAAGTAAATAAATGAAACGAATAATGAGAGTTGAGTTCAGCTTCGCCATCGTTCACACTGACCAACTTTAGCAATAAATCCCGCTCAATGACGAAACAAAAGCGTGACTGAAAGTTACATGAAAATCAAATCAAGAATCAAACACGTATGCCAAGTGATCTCATTTTTTTAAACTCACAAATTTCGTCATTGAGTGGGTGTCCCAACCTGATCCAAGATCTGAGCTTGAGAACAACTCGGATCCCCCAACAGGTGGGGCCCTGAGGCTTTTATGTGCTTGTGGTTTATAAGACAATTAGTTAGATGAATTACGACGTAGGTTTTAGATTGCATGCATTTTTCCATTTAGTAAAAGATAATAACGCAGATCAACATTCGATGCGAAGAAAAAAAGCGACTGCGAGGTTTAGCTGTGTCGCGTTAAGCCAGCTCTGTCCAACACGAGCTGGGGCGTATTTTAAAATTTATGATAACCAATAAAAATTTTTTATACGCGTAGTCCATATTTTTTACCTCCTAATTGACTTGTAATCGCTTGTTTGACTTAGCTTATGTGCGACGCTCAAAAATTATAACAGAGCACTATAATCATTTGCCCGATGGAAGTGACCAAAAATTCGAACTTCATTTTTTTGAAATTTAAATTTTTGATTATTTCAGGATGGATATTTAAGATTGATAAGCGATTTCTATTTAAGATGAAAATTATGAGGTAAAGACAACGGTAATAACTTTTTTCTATCAAAAATTGTGACAATTTTTACTGAAAATTATAGCAACTTGATAAAACAAAAATTTGATAAAAGTTAGAAATTTTTATACGTTTTATAATGATGATTATTACCGTTGTTGTTTAATGTTAAAAATAATGAGTAATTAATGGTTTAACTTGAAACGCGTAAGAGGAACAGCCCAGACCGCTTTTATTATACATAATATAGCGACGGACGCGTTATTATCAAATCTGTTTTGCATGCCGAATCACGTCTCTTCACGAAATGATATTTTATACTGTTCTCGTTTATTTCTCATTTTTAATTTGAAGACATTACAACTTGTTAACCGTTCATATGTGTTCATATTGTACCATTTTGGATTACGTTTACTAACGATACAATAGTTTTTGTTTATGTTTTCAGCTAAGCTATCATACCGACGTGTATTTTAGCCAACTTATCAAATAAAATTCGTTTTACAGAGAAAAAAAAATTCTGTATTCATTTACCATATTTCCTCTCCATTTTTTTCTCCTCAATGCCTAAAGTTTCTATAAACAAATGAATAATATTGAATCATAGATTTTAATATAATTCTATGTTTAATTTATATTTATTCAATTTGTATAACTTGATAATAATGAAGATTTTCATTTGTTTGAAAAGTAAAATAAAAATAGCAAAAAGTAGAAATTAAAAAATAAAAATAATGATGAATGGAAAAGTAAATGATTGAAAAATCTTGATTGTAGTTCGATATTGAAGGTTAAAAGTGGTCTGAGAAGAGGATCTAAGACAGGGTGAGAAGAGCGATCACAGGCAAAATTAATGCCTCGCATTTCAGCAATAATGACTCGCGAGGGATTGATACACAGGGACGATGATTGCGGCGTTCCCGGGCTCGATTGAGGCGGCTCCAGTGAAGTTGGCGCAGTCTTGGGGGTACCGAGGGTCAGGGGCCAGCATTGCTATATTATTATGTCTCACACCTGTGTCCATCTGTTGCCGTAATGCATTTTACAGCACATTGAAAAATTTTCTAACTATGCCGTTGATCACAGCTATTGAAATTAAGCCCTTATTATGGATACTTTATGACAAAAACTTCCTCTGTGTACCAACTCTCAAGTGCATAGAGCATGCAATTACAATTCAATGCAATTCATTTTGTTCCGTTTTCCTTTCCCTTCTTTTACTTCGCTAGTCATTTTTTATCAAAATTGGAATTCTCTTCATTTTATACGGTGAAAAATTTTCATTGAAAAAATGTGATGAATCAAAATGATCAAAACAGTTCGTTTTTTTGTATAAAATTACTTCAAAGACATGACGAAATAAGGTATTTTTTAAGGGTTTCAAAATTTCAAGTGGATAAAATTAATAGGTTGAATAATTCGTATATTTTGTTTTCCAAGTAATTGAATAATTTTATCATTCGACATTATAACGAGTGGAGTAACGAGGCAAGGGTTGCGCCGTGGTGTAGCTGTAAATTACCAAGAGGGCATTTTGATTAAATTTTTTATTGTAGCTCCGTTATACCCTATTAAAAAAAGGTGGCCTACCCTTGACTCTTAAGTGATTTAATACTCAACAGCTTTCGTGATCGTACAAATTTTTTCTACTGAGAGCGTCTGCCCTTGTCCGTGGAGCAAACCTATCTTTTCTTTTAATTAAAATCAGTTCAGCAAAAATTTTCCTTTCGATATTAAAATTTTCTTCAAGAAATAAAAACGCACGATATCAATTTCAACAGTATTTTAAACAAGTATATCGTTTGCCGAAAATATGATATTTATACAATTTTGATAATTTGTTTAGGTTATATATTTTCGCCAAACATTTGCCTTGATTGAAATTTTCTTGATTATTCTTGAAAATTATTTTGATTATTCGTTTAATATTATAGTAATATATAAAATAAAAGAATAATAGAAAAAGAAAAGTTTGTATTGAGACTGAAGATGGAAAAGATACGATCTGGTGAAAAGCAAGCCCTTCCAGCTGAGTTTTCACCTCAGAGGATCAGGCTTGGTGGCTCAACAAGTGTTGGAAGGTGCGACGCGGTGGAGAGTGGGGGCGGCGCCGCGTTCGCGGTGCCGCGAGCTCGTCGCATCCGCGGCTAGCAGTGGGGATAAGCCGCGCGCGTCACGTGGTGTTTTGCTCCGCCCCCGCGAGGCAACCCGATCCGCGGCGCGTCATTCATGGCCGAGCCAAAGGCCGCGCCGCTTTCCACTGGTACCGTTTGAGTGTCCGAGGCATCTCTCGCGCAACCGACGTGAGCCGACGTGCCGGCGGGGTTGAAAATGTGAGCTGGTGTGTTTGATTTTCGTGCTGTGAGCCCAGTGAGGGGGTGGTAGAAAGAAAAATTATTTTGTTCGACGGAGAGATAAATTTATTGAAAATTGGCCGAGGAAAAGGGAATTTGAGTTTGTGGGTGCAAATAGAAGTGCGCAGACACACAACAGGGTGTCCGTGGTGGAGGGCTGGCTGATGCACCGGGGCGGTGGCGTTGCCGGAGGCGGTACTGGCAGCGCCGGAAGCGCGTCGGGCGCCACCGGAACCCGCGCCCTGGAACTCGAAGCCCGTCCGCCCTCGATGCCGGGCGCTCCAAGCTTCACGTGGGGGGCCGTTTTCGCGGGACACCACGCCGGAGGCATGATGCAGCCACCCCTTTCCGCCGCAGCGGAATACGCGCCTGCACCGGCACACCATGCTGCCCATCCTGCTATGCCCATGGACCTTCACGTCTCCCCAGCTTTCTCATATTACAGGTACATTATCAACAATAATAAACCCTAATCAAAAGGATTATATGTACATCCTCTATATATTATCAATATACCATTTTCAATAAATCATATATTCGCCGTATATGTTTTAATGCTTATCATCTATATTATCAATTTATCATGGTCTGTATATGATTTTTTAAATAATAACTTTTCAATACGTCTATGTATATATGCAAAAAATTTTTATTTTATGTATTTTATATCCAAAGTTCATAGTTTAAGGGGTTTGCCTGACCATAGAAAGAGACAATATAATAATGGTTCTATGCGTGAGATAGAGATACCGGTGTACAAGATTTTAACCCTTTTCGTACAGTTCCAGTTTTTGCATATTATAGATTACAGGTATACTTTGAACTCGTTATAAAAAAAACTTTTCAACTGCGATATCTTACTATTGACAGCAGATTTATGTCAAATGCGTACAAGTGAATTTCATAGGCTAGTGATAAAAAACAATATAAAATATTCAACTTGTATTTTTTATTGCCAATATTCACAATTTATATGAGTTTTGTGTAACTAAAGTGAAAAAAAAAATTGTAAAACAAAGATCATAGTATACAAAAATTTAACAATTTTAATACGTTAAAATTAGTATTTGGATTGAATTAATGGAATTTCGATCTTAATCTTTGGCAAATTGCTGTCAAGTTCATGTCATTTTTTAGGGTGATACCCAATTGCGCTGCATCTGATAATTTTAAGTGTAGTTGCGTTGAGTTTTGTCGTTCCGGCTTTCAACTCGGTTACGCTGAATTTAAGTTAATTTAAGCCTAGTTGGGCTGAATTCATTATTAAAAGATGATTTGAATTCGAATTTTAATTCAAAATATATCTTAATTCATTGTTTGATATAAAGTGTTCATATTGAAATCATTCATATTTAAAGTTCTTGGTTGTATGATTTCCGTTGTCTTTTAATAACTACTGTACCTATAAATTAATTTAGAAAAAAGAAACCCAATGATAATAAAAAAAGATTTTGAATATCGAAAAGATGTTTTATTTGAAAGAACGAGCGTTGGTTTGATAATTTTTATCAGCTTTTCCTTCTTTCTTTCAGTAAGATGTTTTTATTTAGAGACAAAAGTCAATGATTTTGTAAAGCGTATATTTTGTAAGATTTATATTATGTGTAAACAACTGTTTTATAGCTAAGATAAAAATACCAAAATATTAAATTATTTCAAATTTTCATGTGTTTTCAATATTTCATTTCTACATTTACATTTATACTCTTGACATTTTAGCTGTCAAGATATTGTTGCAATTTCACTGTCCAATACTGAGAAGAAAAATGATACCTTTGATTCATTTTATATCTTCATTTAAAATATATAAATTATACGTGACCTTAAAAACACATATTAAAATGACATTTTCATTTATAAGATAAAGACACCTAACATACAATATTTTACACCTTCGCGCAGACTCCCTTGCTACATGTCAAAGCATCCATGCACGGACAAAGTTGTAAGAAACCATTTGTGACTGTAATCGAAGAACCATCAGGGTACCAAAGAGTTAAGTCTGATAGCGCGTTTTCATATCTGCAACTGTCTCCTTCTGATTGCATCTTATGACATGTTGGAATCGAGTATCTGTCAGGTCCTATAAAAAGTGAGAAAAAAATTAGATCTTTAGACTGATTCTCAGACTAAATTGTGGTTGTAAATTTTTTTTTCACTTACCGACAGCACAACAATAACCGGTAGGACATTGGTTATTGTCCGTACATGTCATGTGTTGAGTTTCATTTACAAAATCACCAATTTGACTGGGAATGCAGGAACATCCCATGATCATCAATGATGCTACTAGCAGAAATTTCATTCTGGTTTAGAGTAATTCCTTTTGGTTTCTGTTAGACAAGAAATTCTTAAATTAAAAATATATAGAGCAATTTCAATACAAAAAAGAAGTAGGATAATAAGAAAAATGAACTCACCAAAAATCAAAGAAAAGATGTTCACACTACGTTTGTCACTTTCCGTTTAGTGAAAAGTTGTGTATTTTTTCAGTTCTTATACTTTCTGATATGTCTATTTTTAGCAATGCATGAACTTTTATTTTGTTAATAATAACTCCAAATTAATTAATCGTTAAATTTTGTTATATAATTTAATAATTTAGTAAATGATGTAGCAAAAATAGTTATAATGATTGTTATTATTGTATTTCGTTACTGTTAATATAAATTTTTCGTCCAAGATTGCATCTTCTTCAGACAATATAAAATGTTTATTATTTTTTAATTGTTGAACGATTAAATAGTACTTAGGAAATTACTAGAGATTAATTAATGAATGAAATTAATTATTATCGGTGTTGGATATTATTTTGAATACTTTTCTATTTTCGAAATATATTCGCTAATAGAAAATAGAATTTTCCGATCAATAATGAAATAGAAAATAGATTTTCAGCAGATGTATTTTTCGAATAACTGAACATTAAATCAAATTTTTTGTTTGTTGTGTAGTTGTTTGTAATGATCTAAAGAACAATTTGGCTACTCAAAGTATATTGAAAACAAAATTTTTCTCGATACTTTTCAGTTTTGAAAACATAACCTCTCGAGCGATCGACCGGTTATTCAATCCGGCCCATCAATTAATGCTTTTGCTTTTTTCAGTTAAAATTAGATTAACTTTCTACAACATAACGATTTTCTTATTTTAAGCACAATTTTGGAAATTTGAAATCTATGATGGTAATTTGAGGAAATTAAATGTAAAAGTATATGAAATTGATTATTATTATATCTATTAATATTCGTTATTATTATTTTTATATTACATCAGAATGACGAGTTAGTTTTATTATATTCCAAAGACAAAAAAAAGTCACAATAAATGAGTGATTCGAAATGAACAATGACTATAGAGTTGAACTGTACAAGGAGAGGAGACACATTGTCCGATTTAGTTAAACATCGTTTGACTCAGTTAACTCCGTATTCTGTTATCCGGCCAATAGTCTAAATAGTCCTCTGTGTAAATCAAATAATTCAAATGAGACCTATATAATAACTAGCATTGTGTTCGCATAACTCTCGCCATAATTATCGTGTTACGCCCATAATCAAGCTAACGACTTGTAATTGCATTTTTCTTAATACAACACACAACCGATTAATACCATTAAATCAAACACCGCGTTGGTTCGACATAATTTTTTTTACATTGCCACATACGAAATATTTTTCACAAAGCAGAAATGAAAATGTTGCAATGCTGATACTCTGATTGAAGTTTGTATAACCATTTTCAGTATAATCCACTTCGCTAATGGATCCCATTCGACTTCCTTATAAAACAAGATTTTTCATCTACTTAGGATAATATCCAACATTATTGTGAAAAAAAGTTGCGCGTTTGGCAATCTGTCTCATTTCAACTTGAATTTTAAGTTTATTCTCATTCTGAAACGGACAAATTGATTTGTCTGTTGGAATTCCAAATTTATAGCTGTATACAAATTTGAAATTCAAAAGAAGAAGTTTACAAGTTAAAATTGAAAAAAATTCCAACTTGTTGGAATGTTTTTTAAGTATTTTTTTTTAAATAATGAATTATTGTTTATTTATTTTACAATTTTGAACAAGTTGAATTTGAGAATTTTGAAAAATAAAAGAATAGCAAACTTGAGAATGATAATTGGATAAGATTCTACTAAAATTATGACAAAAGAATAATAAAAATGCGGAACACTTTTGGTGCTTGGAATTGAAATTTATTATAGCCAGACCGGAGCTTTTCAACAACTTGAATATTATTTCCTCTACTGTTAAGAGCCCTTCTCATTGTCGCAACGTTTATAATGGCAATCGCACGAGATGAACAGTCGTCAACTCGTTCAACGAATTCATAGTAAAATGAGCTCTTATGATCCTCAGATTGGAATGTTACGCTAACAAATCATTAGAAACATTTCACACCGTTCGTCGTATTTGCATTTCTCGCCTAATGTTATTTATCTTGTAATTATCTAAATTTCACCTAAAAAGAACTTTTTAAATCCTTTAAACATGAAATACGAAAGTTGAAAATAGAAAAAAAGAAGTCATAGTGTGAAATTGGTAATTCAATCCAATGTGTTTCAAATAGAATCATTATGAGAGAGTTAAATTATATCCACTAATATTAATTCAATTATAAACATTTTTCGATTTTTCAAATAATTTCACACTTACAGTAATTCCACAGTTGGTTGTATGAGTAAACAGTAGATTGTGTGAAATTTCACACTACAATATTTCATGACTCCAAAATAATTACATATTGTGTATTAAAATTTGATTTGATTGAAATTACTTTTAATTTTCATAATTGAGTTTCTTATAAATTCAATTTAATTTAATTAAAAATATAATTTTCAAAAAGTTACATTTAACAAGTGCAAATTTTTTAAATATAAATAAATATTTGATAAACAATTAGAATAGATAAATTTTTGGATGATTTTTTGACGAGAAAGAACAATTGATGATATAATATATGCCACGGTAGTTAACTTTCTGAATACCACTTGTTGCGGTCCTGAAGCTCAAGAGTCACTTATTCGCTCGCTCGGTCAACACTCACCGTCACGACCGATAGCCTCGGGCTACGGAACCGTCTATTTTGCAATTTATTCGGCGTGTGCAAGTCCCCTACGTATATTCTTCCGCCAAAAGTGACACTTCATAATGTCACATTTGTGTTTCCGGCAGACCGTGAAAAATGATTCCTCCATACATTATATCCTTTTTTTCCATTAGGCATACTTCGTATATTTGTAAAGAAGATTTAAAAGATCAACAGAATGTAAAGAAATCTTATTATTTTTCTAATAATAGAAGGTTGAAAAATTTAAAATAATTAAGCTCAGCAATTTCACACCGACGTTGAACATTCAATTACGGGATAAATTAAATTTAAGGTAATCTATGAGAAACGTTTGATCAATTTTATTAGAAGGAAAACACGTGTCGATACTGACGGTGTAATTATCTGTATCAGAGAAAATTATATTGCACAATCGCGCGAGCACTCGAGAAATTAATGCGAAGTTAATTTAGCTGTAGGATTGATGGTTCCGGGGCCGCCTATCATTTAATTTTTTTACACATAATAATTCACTTCGTATTCTTGGAGTAACTGTAACAGCAATTGACTTCATTTTCGTAACACTTTTTAAACATCACCTCCGAAATTGGTTAATCCTTTTTTTATTCCTTGAAATTGTAAATAACATTGAAAAAAATCATTGTTCCCAACATTTATTTTCACATAAGGTATTTTTGAAAAAATTCGTCTTTCAAATGGACAAAACTTTTGCAATTTCAAGCAAACTGAAATAGGTATATTTTCAACTGTTCATGCACGAGCAAAATTGCATGAAATTATTTGCGATTGTAATCAAAGAAGGGTACTCGAGATCTAAGTCTGATATTGCGAGTGGAGTCGCTCTGCAGTATTCTCCCTCTTTCAGCATTCTATGACAACTACAGTATAAGCATCTGTCGAGATATGTATACAAAATTATTATTGTAAATTGATTATTCTCTTAAAGTTTTTGTTAGAATTTTGACACTTAAAATTTTGATTTTTATTTTGAGAACATGAAAATACCCCACAGGCTAATTTTTATCATCTGTGCATCTTCGACTGAAGTGAAAAATTATCTAATTAACCGGAATTTTAAGATTCTCCTATAATTATCAATTAATTTCTCACCAGATACTTCATATCGACCCGAAAATTTTTTTTTCATATTAAATACATTTTAAATTCGACGAATAGGAAAAAGGATTCACCATATAAACTTAATAAAAAGTTGTTCAAACCACGTTTGTAAGTTTTTAATTATTGAACAGCTGTATTGTTTCACTTTTT